>JABFQM010000270.1:0-42444 GCA_022816865.1 Zelostemma sp. ZL-2020 | reverse complement strand
ATTTTTTTCCGTGAAGAAGAAGATATTGTTAAATAAACTATGCTGGCATTATATATGAAATTAATTATGTTGCATGATAAATATTTTTTCCAATTCACCCTTGCATAGGACGACCGGACTACTTTAAAGGCACAAATGCATGCTGACCGGCAGTAATTTGCAATTAAAAATTATTAACTTTTTAACTATTTTTCGGTGCTTTCGTCGACTTAACGTCATCGCTATCGTATTTTAGAGTGAGATATAAATTTCAAAGCATTTCATCTACAACTTTCTGAATTATGGCAATTTCAGTTTTAAAATCTATTGATTTTCGGTTAAAAAATCGAAGGTTTTAAATTATTAGTATTAAAAATTTTACGCGGACAAAAAATGATGACTAAAAAAAAGTTGCGTCTTCTTATTCTTAACGACTTATCGTTTTTTGAATAGATTCGGCTTGCTTAAAAATTTGACTCGAGTTTAATAATCCTAGATTTCGAGCGCACATGCCATTCTTGAATCCGGAGGTTCAATTGTTGAGAATTTAGATCAAAACAAAAGTGCCAGGCAATTTCATCACTTTGAATATAAATTTTTTAACACTTTTTTGTCGAGACAATTACGGATTTCATGTTTACCCAGAAAAATGTTTTTGATTGAGTTTTTCAACCTTTTAACAAACAAACTCATGTATATTAATGAATATTTTTTACAGGGTATTTTTGAAGATCTTTTATCGAGAGCAACTGCTAATCAACAATATTTTTACGAACATTCCAATGACTGGAACACGTATAAAAAAAACGAACAAATTTACTTCCGAAATTATATCGGATATGCTCTGTACGGTCCCCCCGAGTACGAGCAATCTCAATTCGACGAGGAAGATGGATTGTACATCTACAAAGAAAATGAAGTTAAACATATCGAGTTCTTGATTGATAAGATTGTAAAATATGGCTCGTTGCGGAACTCCAAGGATCGCGTTAAATTTATATTCGATGACCGCGACATTTTTTGCTTGGCTTTAAACAATTTTACTTTCGCCGATAAAAAATCGATTCAGAAATTCGAAGAGGATCATGAGAAAAGTGAGGATGGCAAAAAGTCGAAAGACGACAAAGATTTGGACGTCAAGGATAAAATTGATGAAAGTCTGCAGGGGGCATGCATGTATGATATAACGCCCACTGTAATTTTCAAGTTCAAAATTTTTAAGAATAGAAAAGAACATGTGTGGTTTATGGACATGAATGGGAGAATTTACAAAAGCTGGATCGATTACATCGAAAATAACACACTGATGAAGTGTACGATGGTTCTACCAAAAGGCGGGGAATACCAGCCAGATCCCTTCAAAATTTGTACGGAACAAGAATCGAATGTTTGGATCGAATATCATCAATCTCCTGCATGCAATAATCAGAAATTGGTGAGGACCCTGGACGCTACAAATTTAGTAGGCTCTGTGGGAGCGATAGGAGTTTCTGCAGTAGCTTTCTTTACTCCGGTTGCTCCCGTTGCTATTACAGCAGGTAATTTTGCAACTTTTCAAAATTTGTAAAGTAAATTATTAATTATCTGAACATGTTCTTTCAGCTCTCGTAGCTGGAGTAGTATTCAGAGCTTGGGGAATCGGAAGATCGATGATTAGACTGATCGATCGCACCAAACACGAAGAAACACTGGCCTCGAAGGAAACAGTCGGAGACTGGCTGACGATCGGCAGCAGCACGTTTGGAATATTGTCCATCGGTGCCTCGAGACTGCTGTCAAAAGCTATTGAGAAAGGAGTGCAGGTCGGCCGAACAGGGCGAATTCTCCATGATTCGATCAACGGCGGATCCATTATCATGAACGGCGTCAGTGTGGGTTACCGATCCTGCGACATCGTCATGAAGAAGGAAAAAATTCAAAAGTCCGACGTCTTCTTTCTCGCCTGTGACATATTCTTCCTCTGCAACTCTGTCGTGAATATAAAGCTGGCGAAGAATATCATTGAAAACAGCCAGACAAAAATCCTTGACGAGTACAAGAACAGTTCGAGTACTAAGAGACACAGAAAAGCCTTCAATCAACTAACGAAAAATTCTGCTAATAAGGCTGAAATCATACAGGGGATCAACAAAATCGCCGACAAGGACGAATTTTTTGCGGCTATGGTTAGGAATCGAAAAACGATCAATCCCCAAGAATTTTCGAAGTTGTCGATAAACGAGCGCGTACAATTGGTTTCTAAATTCGTTTCTGCGTCCACTGCTGCTGAAGACATCAATTTTATCGATTCTTGCGAAGCTTCGTTGCAGAAATCATTTTCGGCTGCGCACAAGCAAATCTCATCGAACTTACAAACGCAGAGATTTGCCACGGTTTTCAGCGACGTAAATTCGATGCTTCTCAGAAACGCCGATAAAATATTGTTAAATTTATTGGAAATTGGGCACATGATTTTGAGCCATGTAGCGCAGAATGATACTCGGGGTGAACTTTTAGCTTCGATTTTAGATTTCCTGTGGTGCAAAATCAAGGAACGAGTTTCAAATCTGAAAAGGAATGTTCAAACTGAGATACAGGTGATTCTTGATCTCTGCATCATGCCTCTTTTGAGTCAAATTGATAAATTGGTCATTGAATGGCAGGATTATTTGCGGATGAAATATCACGCGTAATTTGATGCTGGCTTAGGCCAATGATTGTAGGGATCTATCGTATCATCGAAAGCAATAATTATGCATACATCATGATGTTCTTAATGTTTGTAGTAAAATATATTGTATTACACGCTTAGCGCTTGAAAAGATTTTTTATAATAATGCATTTTTTCACGACCACTATATTGAAGTTTAGCTTTATTCGCTATTATAAATTATACTATGGTTTTAACTTTTTATATTAATAAATACGACCAAAAATATAGTTCTTTCATTGAAAATACATGAAATTCATACAACTATTAACCACTAGTAGATATATTTTATTATTTTTAAATTCCTTAGATTTTTGTATGAGACACCAAATTCCCAATAACGAAAATCCGATGGTTTATAGTAAACATTGCATTTTTCTCTCGAAAATTACATCAAACTATTTTTTAGTTTTTCATTCGATGTTCCGAATATGTGATTTATACAGGGTGTTACCCTTGAACTGTTGACCCACTGACTATACTGCTGACTGTAGCCAACACTTCAAGGGTAACACCCTGTATATGCGTTGTATCAACTGAGTAAATCGGAGCTGCACAAGCTGCAATGAGTGGGGGCAGACGTGCGAACGTGCGTGCGTGGCAGCGTGCACAACTGTTTACTGTATGTGTATGTGTGACATAGCGACCTGCTTGATACCGCGCAAAAAACCTAATTTTTTTACCAATTTGCAGTAAGTAGTAAAAAATTGAAGCAATTTACTCAATGCTATGTTCCCACAAAAAAAACTACAGATGCATTTCGTATTTTTGAGTATCCGAGAATAACGTGATACATTTTATTCCCCCGCATTTACAGTTGAAAGTGAGGTTATGTTTTTTTCTCGACCGATGCTTTGCATTCATTTCTTGTAATTTATAAACCAATGTCTCGTTGTTTTGAAAAATAGCAATCAAAGCAATCGGGAAAACCCGTTTTCTTCAAACAATGGGAGATTTCTCTATCATGATCGTAGTTCGTCAGTAAAATCGATCTTTGCACTTGCTTTTTATTGCATAATCGTAATTTTTACACTACGAACAGCATTATTAAAAAAAAGTAATTTATTATATTGCTCGATTCTTTCTGTTGAATAGAAAAATTTATTTTAATTTTGTCGTAATTTCAGACACCATGATGCGCAGTCGGTCACCTTCCCATCGCTCTCGACGTTCACGAAGTTTAGACGACGTAATCTGCAACATCCCAGGAAGAAGCCGAGAAGAGCTAGAAAGACGTAGAAAAGAATGGAAGATCGAACAGGACAGAGCGAAAGACCACGAAAGGTTGAAAAGAAAAAAAATTGAAGAATACGAAAGAAAAAGAGCAGCTATGTTGAAAGAACAAGAAAAGGAGAGCAAGAAACTTCAACGAAGTTTATCACCTGCGAAACAAGAAAATCGAAGAGTAGAAAAAACAATTCCCATGTCTCAAAAGTATACCTCGTATTCCTGTCACAAAATTACTCCAATTTTCATCATTTTCATTGTAATATTATCAATTTCAGATTGCAACCGGACAATCTGAGTGAACCGATATTCAGCAGCCCTAATGGAAGAACTGATATCGACAAAGAAGAGCTTCGCAGAATAACTGTGGACATTAAAAGGAAGATTTCTGTACCTCCACAATCCGTACCATCCATCAGTGATTTACGACGAGAAATTGTCAACCCCGAAGATGTTCTGTTGAAAAGGAGAGAAGGTATGTTGGGAAAATTATACACTTTCCTGCGCAAATTTTCCTTTCAGATGTTTACTTGGGATGCCGAAGACTGGCCAATGAAGATTAAAGGAAGATCCTCAATAAGAAGATTTTAAAAAATGTGCCGTAAAATGTTATATATTTAGTGTTGACTTGAGAGTGTTTTTTATACTAATCAATTTTGGCAAATGATTCAACCACTGAAGATTATATCGAAATCTTTGCTACGAAAAGGTGAAGTTTAATCTGTTATGCTGATAAGATTAATTTGGACATTTTCTTCATTCAGGGTTTAGATAACTTGGAAGAGCATCACACTCAATTGAGTGAAGATGAGGCATTGAAAGTAAGCCCACATTTGTACTATATGTATTGCTTTACTTACTTTTTCTGTTTTTTCCTGTTTGTGCTTTTACACATTACTAGACATTTATTATTTGATTTGTTTAACAGCTTTTAACATCTTTATTACTTGTTTATTACTTCGTTCATCACATGAGACTGACATCGTTTTTCTGCCCACGACACACACTGTGCTTTTTGTTCCGATAACCCTAGAATTTTGGCTTTTTCAGGACCAATAAAAGATCCTTTTCGGTCCAATCGCGAAGTGTGCATACGTGAACGTAAATAGCCTGAAATCAGCTTTTCTCTCGCCGCTTCTACGTGCACGAAAAGGCCAATTTTCAGGGGACGGTGGACAAAAAATACCATTTTTTAATACATATTTTTAACTTTTTTTAGAGCTGTTTTTATGCATTCAAAGCCTACTAAGATTTTTTTCATGCTCATTAATTAATTCCATTTATTTTGTAAATATTTTTCTGCAAGTTGCGGCCTATTTTATTGTTCACTCTGTTGAACAAAATACTATTTTGTATAATACAGGACTTTTAATTTATTTAAGCATAGAGTATTACTGCATAATTTGAGAATTAATGAAACTTTGATAAGTTTCAAATCACATTTTTTAGGAAACTTTTACAGGAAACATAATTATCCCAGGCGCTTATAAAAATGTTATACTTTTATATAATATTTTTTGAAGGAAAATATGAACTGCATAGATTAATTGGTTTTTATGACAGAATGTAGTGCATGTTGTGGCTAATAGCTTGTTGCATATAATTTCCCTATTATCACTTGATGTATTGTAGAAATATGTAATCAAAAATTGCAAAATGCTGATAACTGGGTTGCCAAGTAGAATCTTTTTAATGAACGTTCTTCGAGTGTTAAAAATTCGATGTTTGAAAAATGAAGAAAACGCGGAATTCATCGAGTGAAAAATAAAATTGAAACTGTCAGTGAAAAAGTGAAGGAAAATCGAGGCGATGAAATGGAAAATTCAACTCTGAAGATGCATCACTGAAGAATCAACATTGAAGATTCGCAACTGCAAAATCAACGCGAAGATTTTAAGGGGGGACGTGACTTCTCAATTTTCTCACTCTTTGAAAAGGACAAAGCGAGAATTGAAAGGGACCCCCTTATCGTGATTTCCCTGCAGGTTTCCGGGCTGTATATTAATCGATAAACAAAAAAGTACATGGAATCGTAGAATTTTTGTGAACGAATGGTATAAGATGTATAAATAAATAATGAAATAATAATATTTACGGATAAGGCATAAGTCGTAAAAAACAAATAGTTTTATACCATTTGTTCACTAAAAGACTACCCTCCCATGTACTTTTCCTCGTTTAATAATTAATATGCAGCGCGAAAACTGGGGGAAATTGCAATAAGGGTGTCATTTTCTAATTCTCGCTTCGTCTCTTTCTAAAAGCGAAAAAAATCCTGAAGTTATGCCCCCCCCCCCATCCCCCTTGATCGAATACATTTACTTTAAATTTAACCAATTTTAAAACGTTGAAATTGAAAATCGGTTGATGTATGGAATATTTTTTGAAATTTTTCCAATAAAATTCACTTATTAGAAATAAATGGAAATTTTTTAATGCATTGGAAGGAAAAATAATTTATCAACTGAAGGTTTCGTCACTGAAGAATCAAACGCAGTGAAGATTTGTGCTGAAAATTCGCTTTGAGTTTGATTATTGCTTTTTAATCAATTTCTAATCGTAAGAATTTTAATTTTTTCAATAAAAATTTACTTGTAAAAATAGAGTTTTCGCATAAAAAATCGGAGGAAGAACTGATTCGTCGACTGCATATTTCATCACTGAAGAATCTACGAAATGAAGATTTTCGCTCTACATTTGCTTTGAATTGAAATCCAAAACAATAATTAAAGTTGAGTCACTGAAAAAATCGATTTATTTCTGTTGGATGTTCATTTGGAATTTAAATGTTTTAAAATCAGTTATGAAAATTTAAAACTCAATATCGATTAGTGCATGTGATATTCTTTGACATTTTCCAGTTTAAATTAACTTCTATTGAAAATTGGGAAACAAAATTATTCGTCGATTGCAAATTTCATCACTGAAGAATCTACGCAATGAAGATTTTTGCTGAAAATTTACTTTGAGTTCGATTTAAAATCTTCGGAATTTAAATTATTTCGATAAAAATTTACTTGTAAAAATAGAGTTTTCGCAAAAAATGGGAGGAAAAACTACTGATTCTTCGACTGCAGATTTCATCACTGAAGAATCTACGTAATGAAGCTTCTTGCTCAGCATTTGCTTCGAATTTAAATCCTGTTTTTAATCAATTTCAAAACAATAATTAAAGTCGAGTCATAAAAAACATCGAATTCCTTCAATAAATTGGAGGGAAAAATTATTACTGGATTGAAGATTTGATCGCCACTGAAGAATCAACGCAATAAAAATTCGATGTGTTGAATATTTTTTAAAAATTTACCAGGTAAAATTAAAAAGTAGGCTGCAAATGAATCGGAGGAAAGAAATTCGTCGGCGGAAGATTTTTCCAAGGTCGCTAATTTTTCGATTCCACCTTCAAAAGTCGATTATAATCCCGATTAACATTTTTATTATCGAACTGTCGTAACTGTTTGAATGATTCTTCAATCAATTTAATTGTTATCGCGTCATATTCAAATTTCACTGACCTTGAAAATAAAACTTGACTGCAAAACACCGTTCGCGTCATCTCTGAAATGTATCTTAAAGTTATTGAAATTTTTACTCTTTTACACAAATTTTTATCGCGGAAATGAAGTAAAAGATAAACTTTTTTAAGTATAAAATTGAATTGAAAAATTTTCAAATTTTTTTTTTTAAAGATTTTATTAAAATGTTTTACTTTTTTTCAAAGATGAAAATAAGACTACTTTGAAGAAACAGGCGTAGAAGACACTCAAGATTTGCAACATTGAAGAAAGGAAGGTGAATGGAACACTAAAATGAGCTTCAAATTATTGACATTTTGACTGCTGAACAATTTTAGATGCTTTTCCGTAAATTTTTCGTAACAAGTTTCCGTTTTGAAAATTATTACGAATATAATGGGTTTTTAAGCGAATAAAATTCAATTTTTAAGATTAACAAAAGAATTAAATTAATAAAACTTCATAAAACATAACGACAAACATCGGACTCGGCGTGAAGACTGGATTCTAACAATTATTTATAAGAAATTGAAAACATTAAGAAATCGATGAAAAATAAACCATTTCTTATAAACTTTTCATAGATAAAACGAAGCACTTTCGATCAATCGAGAAGTTTTTATGAATAGTACGAAAAGATTTTTGCAAAATTTTAGCACTATTTATGGTAATAAATTTGGTAATTATATAGAGAAATGGTTTATAATATTTATACCATCACTCGTAAAATGGAGAAAGTATTTTAGCGATGTGAGTTCAATATTTAACTTGTACCCTCAGAAAGCTTTTGCCCGACCCTTTCATACTCGTCTACCTTAAAAATATTATTCATCATTATTTATTAATATGATTATAAGTTTTTCATTGTTTAATTGAATTCCTCTAATTTTAAGTTCTCGCAACTAATCTAGATCGTAATTTGTTGAATTTATTCTCAACTGAAATCATTAATTATTCGAATTTTTATATTATTCAGGTGATGAAACGTCTAAATTGTAAAATTAATCTAATTTAAATAATCCTTGTTTTAATTATCGAACTAATTAGCTTTAACAAGAAACGCCAGCTATGAAAGGGTGAAAAATGTGCTTCCGCTTCCGAGAGAGTACGAAGCGTTAAATGTTGAAAAATTTGAATAATAGGAATCGTTATTTATTGTTCACACTAGGAGAAGGATCCAAACCCATATTTGATCGGGATGAATTAAAACATAATTCTGCCGCAATTGAAGAGGAGCGGACAGTTAGAGGTATTTGAAGTTTGATGAAAGAGCAAATTATAAACAAATTATTTCCGTCACTTTCGATCTATTGCCTATTTAAAATTGTTTCGGTTCCACTAATAATCTCCCGTTTATTTAAAGTCACCGGAAGTATGGACAACTCGTTTATTTTAGGTCGAAAAGTGGCGGCCACTCTGATGTAGTTGAAATAAACGAGAGTTTATTTTATTGAATCGTCGATTAAATTAATTTTGTATTCTTTTAGTTAAGGATACTGAGAAACATTCCGTTTCTTTGAGGAAAAGTAATGATTATTCTCCAAAGACCTCTTATCATTCCAGGTGTGTAGCCTGCTAAAATGTGGGTGCTTTGAGTTGTTAGACGTTTGAATAATTAGTAATTTCCCACTGCGCGTCACAAGCGAAATACAAACGACATTGCATTCGTCAAAAATAAAATGGTAAGATCCATTTTCACGAATTCGATCTAAAACATTAATTAAATTTGAACTTTTTTAAAACTGGATTGATTGCTATAAAATAGCCCGAAATACGTATTTAATCAGGGTTATTGAGGTCTTTTCCTTGTTCAATTACGAGATATGTAAGTGCTCAAGAGTCGAGTGAATTCACTCCTTTTGTTCCACGTTGCATGTAATTTTGGATCTGATCTCTAATCCTGTGTCAAAAATGTCATCGGGCTTGAATTTTATCCGTTTTACACTTTTGAAAAGTAACGATGATCGGGAAAATGTGCAATGGTCGAAAAGTATTCCAGCAAATGCTATTTTTTATTTTTTTTATTTAACTCGAAGAATAAATAGTTGGACTTGAATTTTTAAATTGCTTTGCTGGGTACAAGATATGAATATAGACTGAATATTGCCGAGAATTAAGGGGAAGCGGAACCTTCCTGTGATGTCGGTATTGCATATATTCGTACTTCCAACTTTTCATCTAGCAAAAATCGATTTGAATGAAAATCCTTTTTTACGATCAAAATTTGATAAATTCTTAATGATTTTAGATTTAGTATGCTACAAAATTTCGCAAAAAATTTGAAAAACTTTTTTTCTGCGAGGTTTTGTAATCTAGAACCATTAAAAATTGATCAAATTTTGATCGTAGAAAAGGATTTTCATTTAAATCGATTTTTACTAGATGAAAAGTTGGAAGTACGACATTACAGGAAGGTTCCACTTCCCCTTAAGTCAAGAAGTGATGGAAAAACCACCCTGTAAAAACCAAGTTTTCGGAAACAAGAATGACTATTGATGCAGAAGTTTGACGAGAATCGTTTGAAAAGAATACGCGGTAATTTGAACTTTTGAATTATTATTTATTTATAAAAAATTATACGTTTTAGGTAAGATATTTGGCGTGATTTGGAGATATTTAACTTCTATTAGTTTATTACAACCACCATTACACGAGCATGGTTTTCGGTTTCGAAAATACTCGGTGCTTCGATAATTCTTCTCTTTTCGTTTGCAGTTTCATTGCAGCTGATGTTTTTAAAAAGCTTCTAGACTAATATCGTATACAAATTGATTATTTTTGCTTGTATTTGCTTGTATTTTCGATGTGTTTCATTATTTTTGCTTGTATTCTAGATATGTGTGCGCACCCCTAAACAAATTCAGTTCATACAGTTTTTGAACCACTGCTATTGTAGGTAACACAATATTTCCATACTGTTAAGCCAAAACTTGATGTCCTTTTGATTGTCCATGGACGTATCAAGTTTCGGCATAAAAGGTCGGATTTTTACGAACACCTTTTTTGAATTATTTTCATTTGATCTTTTCGATGGCATTAACTCGAACATTTTATGCAAAGATCTTTCGAAATTATGTTTTTGTGTCGTTGTTTTTACGCGTATATCGTCGAGATCGAAAAGATTGAATTCACTTCTCGCCCTCGAGATCACAACATTTATAGTCTTGACTAATAGTTCATTTTTCATATAAAGCACAGAGAAACTAATGTTTTTTCTAAGTAAAATGTAGAAATAGTAATATTGGATTCGTATAATATTAATATTCATTTTATTACAACTTGATAACTTTTTGATGAAATGGTTTTATTAATATTTCATGTAAATATAATCTCATGAAAATTCCATAAAACTTATTTTATTTAACAATAACTGTGTAAAAGGCTGGACCAGCGTGAGTGTATACTTGGCATTTAAAAAGTTTTCCCTAGCTTTTGCAAATAATGCTAATTATTTGCACTATAATCAAGTGCATTGGGGAATGAGCGAATCGTTCAAAAGGGTAACAAATTGTGCAAATATTTCAATTAAAACTCAACGTAATAGATGTAAACAATGCTCTCTATAAGTATTAATTATTAATAATGTGACGATGGGCCCGTGAATATGGATTTGTTATGCAACAGTGACAAACTTTTAAAATTGAATTTATAACTCATCGAAATTTGTAACCTCAATTATAGAAACTCCAGATACGATAACAAAGCTGTGAAATCAGATCGTGACGATCGTCAGAGTAAACATTACAGGTACAAATTTGCTTCCAACGTTGACCCATTTTTCAAAAAAGTCGATCGAAATTACAATTTGCAATGTTTTACAGAAGGGAAGCCGGAAGTGCTCAAAGCTCGGAGCGCAGTCGTCGACTCGTCAATGAGGAAGATAAGAAGTACGTCGATCATCGATTGTATCGATCAAGGAGGTCACGTTCCTACTCTCCTGAACGAAGGGATCGTCATCGTTCCAGTCCCGGCAGAGAATCCCGCAGAAGGTAATGTATAACAAATGTTTTGCTTTTTCCAAGCTTGAAAACGATTGAAAATTGTTGATCCCCAATGAAAACTCGCAATATTTTACTCGTAAAACTTGATGCATTTATTTGGATAAATTTTTCAGCTCCAGAAAGTCCAGGGACGGAAGAAGATCACGAGAGCGAACCCAAGAAAGAGAAGAGCATTATCGTTACGATAATTCTGCTTTGCAGCAGCCTCCCATGAACCCGATAATGCCGTACACGACCTACTATCCAGTAAATTCGTTTTCTTTTTACAGAATGGAAAATTACATTTTTTTTCTTTGTCTTGATTGATTCAAACATTTTGAGTAAAGTATTGTTGAATCGATGTGTTTTAAAGTTATGATACTTTTAGCCATATGCCGCCAGGCATATGATGCCAGCACCAGGACCAATGATGCCCATGCAACCACCACTTGGACCAATGCCGCACATGAGGTATCATTCATCACTCAGGCCGCCTTGTCCGCCGCGTTTTATGCCACGAGACCCGTACCGAATGAACTTCCCTTCGACTTCAAGTAAGCAAGTCATTAAAAATCAATTCAACATATTTGTTGTTCACCCACATTTTTTTTGGTTTTTTTTCAGGATTCGGAGGAATGTATTAGGCAATCAAATTTGCTATAAAAGGGACTCATCATTTTTGTACACTGTGTACAAAGTGTAGGAATATTTTGAAAATATTTTTACAAGCGTCGTTGTGTTACAACATTTTCTTTAATCATTCATACTACAGTAAATAAATTGCACGTCTTGTACATAGTGCGTGAATGGCGTTATGTATGCGAATACTTTTAATGCTTTTATATGTGAATATTGTCCATTTATATCTTTTATTATTAATATATTTGTGAGATCAGTTATTATAAAGCAATGTCACATTTTTGTAAAGTTTATCTTTTAATGAATGATAAGATAACTAGTAGTATATAAATTGTTTAGAGATACTTTTGAGTTTGTTTAATTTCTCTTCGTGCGCCATAAATCATCTAAATGTTCAAATGTGCGCGTATATTTCTTTTATTTACTACACCGATGGCCTGCTTAGGTGCCACGTCGCCAACTTATGAATTGTTTGGATTGAAATTGTACGATTTTGAAAATACATTTGTTACTTCTGAAGCGTTCGGACCATATTTCCTAGAGTTCAAAATTGGTCGTATCTATCGCAAAAATAATCGTTTCAGAAGCAAAAAAAAGGTATGATTCATTTCCGGAACGGTAGTACCTCCCGAGACTTAATCTATTTTCTTATATTCGTTACGACCAGTATCTATACAACGTTTCAATACAAAAATAGTTCATAGAATACATGTACTTTTTGTGACATGAATGTCTTTTTCTAATTCGCTGTGCTTCAAAAGTAATTTTCATTGCATGTCGATCGAAACTCTGAGTTTCGGTACCTGTAAAGCGGGGCGAAACAGCGAGTTCCAACCCTAGGGTCGAAACAAAAAAGTTTCGACCCTAGGGTCGGAAATTGTTTGTTTCGACTGTTTTTTTTCGACCCTAGGGTCGAAACTTTTAATGTTTCGACCCTCGGGTAGAAACTCGCTGTCTCGCCTCGCTCTACAGGTACCAAGACTCAGAGTTCCGATTGACGTGCAATGAAAAATAATATGCATTTCTCGGATTGGAACACAACTGATGCAACTCGTGTGATTGGCAGCCCTCGCTTCGCTCGGGCAGCCAACTACACACTCGCTGCAATCGCTGTGTTTCAACCCTTGTAATGCAACATACTATTGTGCTTCAATGGCTGAGTTGGATTAAACATTCAATTATTTCATGAATAACGTACACATAAACAAATGATTAAAAGTTTATCGATTTATCTTTTTACTGCCAGGAGTCTTTATGATTTTATTTTCTTTCAATTTCAAAATCATACAAATAAAATTGTTAACCCATCAATGACCACGTTTTCACCATGTCGAGGAATTTATCAAGTAAGTAATCAACTTTTTCAGATTCTCAAAGTTCTTTAGATTCATCCAGATTTGTTGATTTCCGAGTTAGGGGAAGAGTTTCCCTCCCAAAAGAGAAAAACAAGTTTGAAGGTCACGTAAATTAACGTGTGTAATGCTGTTATTACTTTCCGTTGTTTTTTTTATGAATTATTGTTATTACCATCAACAAAACTTTCAATATAAGGTTAATTTATTTCCTGAAATTTAAATCAATTTACACATGTTTAGCTACGACATAAATATGTATAGTTCATTTCATAACTGTCACTATTTTCACTGGATCATAGTCGATCGAAAAGTCGAATACCGCCCTATTGCTGATGATCTAATGATTGGGCTCTTCTCTACAAATTGCGTATATATTGATACAAAAATGAATGTGTAATTCCAGATTTGATTGATATTGTAGAGCGCATTGTGAAAAATTTTGAAAAGTCAACATCAATCGGTAAGAATATGTAATAAATGTTCATTTTTCCATTCCTCAAAAACATCGAAAACTTCTTTATTATTTCCAATTGATCGATGATACTTACTATAAGAATTTTACTATTAATATAAAAATATTCATATTTGGTCATAATAGTTCTTGTGAAAAGCAATAAAATACGATTAAAATCTTTCAATCAGACGAAGAAAAACGTAGAAGTTTACTTACGACCACGCGTGAACAATAAGGTTATGTTTTTCAAAACAACTTTTTTATATCGAGAAAATTATGGAATGATGAATTAACGAATTTTCGTTTGCAATTTTCCAACTCCAAATTTATAAATTTGGAGTTGAAACATTATTGAAATTATTTTATCAAAAGTGTTAAAAAAACTGAAATATTTTTCATCCATGAAATTTGGTATTTTCGTTCGTCAAGAAAAAAACGGATGAAATTTAGTTTAATTCTGCGATTCTAATTTTCCTTAAACGTTTCAGATCATAATGACAGCATTATACCATTTACATCTTGGTTTAATTGAAGTTGAAGAGCTGAGTAAGATTAGGAAGAATGAAAAGAATCAGCGTTTGCAAAAGACCATAGCAATATTGCGACGATACTTGCAAGACTTGCTGACACAAATACTGCAACTTGATTCGTCCAGTTCGAGAAAGGTAAACTGTTTTATCTAAAAAAAAGACATAATGCGATCATCAAATTTTTCCTTCAGGTATTGCCAATGAAGCAAACATCAATGAGCTTACGAAAAAAACGAAAACGTAGTGACGAAGCTTTCGATAGTGGTGGTCCCATTTCTCAGATCGAGCCAGCATCAAAAATGCGAAAGATAGGGCCCAACGAAACAAGCATGAGCCAAATGAATGGAATCGTTGTACTTGAGAGAATGCCAACACTAAATTTGCTCAAAAAACGAGAACAGTTACGGGTAAAAAATTATTCGAAAGAGAAATATTCCTTTTTGGTCGGTTTTTATGTCCTCTCTTCAAAAGGAGGTACTTTTACAAATTTTCATTGCAAAAACGAAATTTATGTACAAAAAATCAACTCTGTTACAGGAAAGGCAAAAACCAGAGAGTTTGCTGCAGATGAAACGAAAACGAAGTGACGAGATATTGGAAAGTGGTAATCGTATGTCCCAGACCAAAATGCAAGCTGCAAAAAAGCAAAACACGAGAACCAGTGAAGCGATTGCGAGCCCAATGTCAGGGGAACTGTTGCAGCACAAAAACGCCATGATAAAACCGAACATCCTCGCGACAGTTGTGTTAGAGAAAATGTCTGAATCGAATCTGTGCAGCGATGACTTTTGTTCCGAGCAGAAACCGATTGAGACGTTAACTTCGTTATCGGATAACACTGAGAAACAGCAGAGTACCGAATCTCAGAAAGGATCCAACCAAAATAAGGTATTTATTCAAAGAAATATTTATTATATACATTGATTAATTGCTAAGAAATATACTAATTAAAAACTATGTTTCAAGGAAAAAACATATGTGAATTCTTTGAGCAAGACGGTGGCTCCAATGAAAAACCTCATGGTGCCCATTATTCGCATTCTTCGCGCTCCTTTAAACATGCTCCAGTGCTCGAAAGGGGACAATATTGTGTTAGGCAAGATTCCATTCACTTCAAAAATCGACACAGACGAAGCCAAGCATAAAAAGGACGAAGCGATGAAAGAAAAACGGTAAAAAAAAGAATTTCATTCAGTTCATAAGTGATTCAAAGCAAATGTCTTGAACACAGTTTGATTTTCAGTAATCAATTGAGAGAGCTGAAGGACAAGCAGGCACGAGAAGCTATCGAAAATTTGAAAGTTGAAGGGAGAGGGAAACTGGAAGCAGAAGAGAAGGGTAGATTGATGCAGAAGATGCTGGGGGAACAACGCCATGAAGCCAAGAAAAATCGATTGGCTGAATTGCAGTATCTTCAAGTGGGCATCAGCTTTATTCACAAAAGTGTTCGAAAAATTAAGGATCGTATTTAATTCTGATTCGTTTATATTGCAGGATATAGAAGAAAAATATCAAGACCAGTTGCGCCTGATGCGACGCATGCAAGGACAGGAAGCAGCTGAACATGAACTCGCGGAGTCGAAGCGACGGAAATTCGAGGCTCAAAAACGCCCAATAGTCAAGGTAAAACCATATTACTTGTGATTTTTGTTTTTTGGGGCCTTTTTTCAATGTTCATTTTCCAGTTGAAGCCAATCTCGATGAGCTACAAATTGGACAGCGAACCTGATGAGGACTACGACAGCGATGACGAGTCCGCTGGACCAGAAATTCCAGAATGGGCCAAAGGTAAACATTTATCAAATTATTTAAAAATTGAAAATCATTAGTTACTTATTAATTATGTATTTGAAAAATTCTGTAAGAAATAATTCTTTTATTAACTTTACAATCATTTTTCAGCAGCTGTTCGTCACAAGCATTTGATGATGCAACGACTCGTTCCAAATGTTGCCATTCAGAAATATTACGATACTCAAATATGTACTCCGGATTTGACAGATCTGTTTCCTGGAATAAGCAAGAGCCGCATTCAGCGAACCTCCAGCGCAATCTGGAAAACGCCACCCTGCTTTTCAATAATGAGTTCGTGATCTTTCTCAAAATTTTATTTGTAATCCAAAAAAACTTGTCTTTTGTAATTGATGACTCACATTTCTATAAATATTACAACGTCAAATGTTGAAATCAGCAAAGTCCAAGGATTAAAGGTGATGACGATACCGGAAAAGGAAACAGGGATATTGGTAGTTACTATATGAACCCAATGATAACCCATTACCAAGAGAGTTCGTTTTCTCTTCACGGAAAGAAGATTATGTTTTATCCCATTTACGATTTTAAGAAATGTATTGAAAAGTCAAATTTGTTCAAAAGCTAGTGACAGGATTGTTATTTTTATACCTGATGTACAGAGGTTCGAAAATGTTTTCAAGGATATTATAACGACATTTATTCTAATCAGTATAATTATTCGATTACGATGAATGAAATGCATTCTCGTGCAGACTGCGTAATCGACGTGATATATGCTGATATATTGTATGCTTACTAAAATGTCAGTGATCTAGGTTTCCTACCATGGATATTTTTTATTACGTACATTTTTGTTCTGTTTTAAGAATGTTTGATGGCTTAGTCGCGAATGGTTAACCGATTACAAATAGGTTTTTTCTTGATGATGTTGAAAGTACATTCATGGCTATTATATTGAATATTCGGATTGCATATTCCTTTGTGTTCCAAATTTGTTGTGTCTGTTGCAAAATATGATTCTTTCAGATTTATTTTACTCTCTTATTTCTCTGTTGGAAATAATATATCAATAGCGTTTTTAATAAACAAACAGGTAATAAAATTGAGGCACACTTTTATGATAATAATTTTATGTTTGAGTTCAATTCGTTTTAACATCATCGTGCGTGTTCACACATGCAAGCACCAGTTTCTATCAATCTACGCTCCATTCTCTTTGAAATTCTACAGGATTATGCTGTTTGATTAATTTATTAATCAATTCGGAAAATTATTTATTCAATAAACATTATAATAAATATGATGAAATATGTATGAATCATTCATAGCTTCATCATTCGTCCCCTTATTGCATCCGGACCCTTAATTAACCTCAACACCTGATATGTAATGAATAAGTTTTATACACATAAAAAGCGCACGTTTTTTAAAGACAAAATCCTTCTTTAATTTTACAAGTACATCGCATAGTAAAAATCACCAACAGTTTGGAATCATTCGAAGATGAAATACAGTACAACGAAATCACTTCACAAACTTTCTATACAAAGTACGAATGAACTGTATTACCGCAGTACAGCGAAGTTAATTAGAATTGCCGCATATTAGGCCTATAGTAAATGGAGTTACCTTTTTGAAAAGTTCTAAAACAGAAGGAGGGCAGGTGATATCGATCCTGTAGAAAAAGAAATTCATAGAAGATATACGGTGCTTTCCTTATACCCCATTAGAATCAAAAGGTTCCAGAAACGTTCCGAGAACGTTCCCAAGAAGGTTCCTGGAACCTTGAAATGTCCGCCTTGGAAGGTTCCACAGAGGTTTCTGGAACGTTCCCGGAACATTTCTGGAACCTTTTGGTTCTGATGGTATACGTATTGACTTTGAAATACAATATTTCCATCGATTGTGAAAACGTGATGATCAAAAGCTTAATGATCTTTATTACACTTGTCACCTTTTTTCACAAACAATAGTAATAAAGCCAATACTTACGATTTCCACGGATGGTCGGTTGTGTGAGCATCCTTTTTCTCTTCTTGTATATTTGCGGGTGCCTGCGAGGACGTAGTGTTATTTAGTTCGTCATTAGTAATGTTCTTTTCGGAAGAACTGGTAATGTTTTGCTCTAGATTTTCGTTGTTTCCTTGTAGCTGAACAGAAACACTAGTGCCGTCAGGAGTTGTTTGAGCACTTTCCGATGCATTCCGAGAATTCGTATTTCTGGCAGCCGGACCGGGGTTTCCATTATCATAGTGATTGTTGTGAGTAATGTGAGTATTGCTGGCAGGGCCAGTCTCTCCAGTAGGGAATCCGCGACTATGGCCGTAAATTCCACCAGGAATTAATCGGTTAATTACAGATTTTACACCAGCATCCACGATAGAATTAAGTGCAGATTCTTGAATTATTTCTCCGATTCCTGGCTTGTGAGACTGAACTTTAACAGATTGGGGTTGTGTTGGGAAAGGATTGTTACCGTAGTGAGTTGCCACTGGGTTGTATCCTTGATGAACTGATGGATTATGTCCATGGTTAGATCCAAAATCGTAGACACTTAATAGATTATTATATTCTTGTGGTGGATATAATGCACCTGAGAAAATATAATTTAGCAATAACTTTTTCTACATGCCGTTGTTTTTATTGCAATATACTTTCATTTGCAAAAGTATATTTGGAAAACACCGATTAAACGAAAGTTTTACCTGTTTTAGATGCATGGTGATTTTCTGGTGCAGATGGTTTGGGTTGACTAATTACATTCCATCCAATCGGCACTGGCTGGTTAACTGAAAGAAACGTATTTTACTTGGTGACAATGCCGTTGTTGTTGATGAATTTTAAGAAACAAAAGTATATACTTGAAATACCGATTGAACGGAAGTTTTACCTGCTTTCGATTTATGGTGATATTCTGGTGCAGATGGTTTTGGTTGATTGTGTACGTTCCATCCAATTGGCGATGGCTGGTAACCTGAAAGAATACTTTACTTAAGGACAATTTTTCATAATTTTGTATCAAAACAACAATGATTTGTTTTATTCTACTAACTTATGCTCGGCAAAACCAGTGATAAGCTTGTAAAGTGTCAATTATGTGTATTCATAATTTATTAGTTCATCAATCAAACCTATGTTATCAGAGAATTTTTCAAAAAAAGTAAATGAATGTCAGTTAATAAATATGGTATTGAAATAGACTAAAAGGGTAAAATTATACGAAAAATATCGGGTGCCCCGACAATGAAGTACTTGATACTCGAAAATCGTTACTTTTTCAATTACTTATAATGATTTAATGATTCCCAATTTTTTATACAGTAAAAACGTAAAATATAATATACAACGTACATAATTTTGTTCTAGTCTGTCATGATATAGCTACGCATGTTGTTAATCGTTTAATTGGTTGATTAATTTATGTCTGTTGCCCTTTTCCGTATTTGAAAAATAAAAAATGCCATAAGAAGAACACCCTATGAAACCATTACTTTTTTTGTTTGCTATTTGCAGTTTTGATATTAGCGGCAAGTGTTAGAATAATTGCTTCTTTGACTCTTGCGTTCGATTTATTGATCAATTGATTTCATTATAGTCTTGGGACATTAATATTATAATGTGGAAAAATGACACATTTCACAACAAAGGCTTCTCTTTGCATTTATTGAGTGGAATTAAACATATTACCTTATCAAATGCATGATAAAGACAATGAAGAACATGACCAAGCATTTATAAATTAACGTATTGACATATTGTCATTTTTATTGACGTATATAATCAAGTGTCCCGCCATACTCTGTGAAAAATTCGAAAACGACACAAAATCCTTGCAAAATTGCAGTAGGAATAACATTAATAGCGCTTTTTTCATGATGAATTTTTTAGATTTATTGATTACTTCAAAAATATTTTGAAATAATGATAAAATTACTAGATTAAAATATCTTTAATTTAAAACGCAGTACATTAAGATAATTAGAATCTTAAATTTTTTTTTACCCTTATGTGTTTTAGTCGGTGTACTAGATGTTTTTTTCGTAGGTGTTGATGAAAACACCGAACGCATGAAATTCCAGAAGCCTCCTGTGCTACTGCTTCCGCTTTTTGAACCACTGTAGCTACTGCTTCCGCTTTTTGAACCACTGTAGCTACTGCTATAGTGCCTTGAGCCACCCCTAGATCTCGAGCCCCCACCCCCACTTCTTTTAGCATCACAAGTTACTGCGAAGAAAATTTATTATTTCACAACACTGAAACTTTTTCATTTCAACAAATTCTATTCAACTGAAATCATCATTTATTTTCATTTTCGTTATTTAAAAGGCAGTGTTTATATTCGCTTGGAGAGTGAATGAAAGAGTAAACGAGAGTGGACGAAAGTCAATGATAATGCAGCGAAAGCGCTCATTTCTCGGGTGTTTAAAATACTAATCAAATTTCGACATTTTCGAAATCTATGTAAAAACTGATAATGAGTGCTTGCGCCGAATGTAGAATGTGGTTCACCATCGTTCGCTCGCTCATCAACTCTTGTTCACAGCTATCATTCACTATCATTAACTTTGTCGTTCACTCTCGTTAACTCTTGTCCATTTTTGTTCACTCTCTCATTCACTTTCCGTGCATAGACACTGCCTCTTTAAAAATGGCCTGCGTTACTCGAAATCAACATTTATATAATGTCGATGTACACATAAATAATAAAACTACAATGATCCTTTTTGAACAGGGGAGAGTGGGGCACATTGAGACATAGGGCACATTGGTCCCTTAGTAGTGCTTACATGGCTGTATGTAGAAATACAAAATTGAAGTCGTTCTATAGGTGTAACAAACGGTAATTTTTTTTTTTTTGAGTCATGAATGACGACGCTGAGATTGTTCGTTTTTTATTAAACGCTTAATTAGTGTTTTCGAGAGTGAAAAGTAAAATGAAAACGTATCGTACAATTGTTGTTCTCAAATTAGTAGAGACTATTACTTAGTAGAGCAACAGCATTGTTCACGAGTACAATTAACGTTTACTCCCTAGTTATATAATATACTATTATATTTACACCACGCGTGGGGCACATTGGGACGCAATTCTAGATATGAGTTTTGATTTCTGCACCAATATTCCAGATTGTAAGATTGCATGTCGTAGCTTGAACTTTGGACTACAAAACCCACGTATAGATTTTTTAAAACTTCTATTAAACCGAAAAAATATGAAAACTATAAAAAAAAGTGTCCCAATATGTCACACTCTTTTCTATAATTGTTCGTACAATATTTTTCTAATCATGTTGACGCACTACTCGACATGCTTTATACTTTCTGACGTTGCTATCGCGGAAACGATCAAGAAATTCAATGTAACACACTAACATAATGCGTCTCCATTTAAGAAGCACGATGAAAGAAACATATATCGGTGATTGCGTATTATCTTTTGGCTTCCAGAAGCGGGAATCCCTTATGACGCTGAGTGACTCAATGTGAGGCTATTGACGTCGTGAATATGGAATAAATAAGTTGGCTGCCGTTATCAACACGATCAATCTCAGCTCGATTAACGATACACTGCAAAAAAAACTGTTTGGTGTGCTCAACAAGGTCATTATCGTACATACTTTCAAAAAATCTAGCGTTTACCAGAGTAAAAACCTGCGACTTTCCTTACAGTTGACATTAAATTGTTAACGGTCTCGTGAAAAGAACAAGCAATATATTATAGTAACGGCACAGATAAAATTATAGGGACAAGTCGAGACAAAAAATCAATGATTAATAAAATTGAAACTATTCTTAGCAATTTGTTGTTTCCCAATTATTCGATTTCAAGTTTTAAGTGAATTGCAAACCTAATTCAGCACCTATTCTCTCAAAATTGAATTTCTTGTCCCATATTAAGCGAGGGTTTTTTAGGAACCACCGAAACTTGCTGGGGAGTAAAGAAATTGTTCCGAATTCTCGGAAAAGAGGAAAAACCGGTTGACCCGGCGACTGTTTCAACCCTCATTGGGCCGTGGTCGCTCGATCTTTTTTCGCCCAATGTGAAAAAGGGAAAGGGCCCTCGGAGGTTGCCGCGCCCACGGTCCGACGTCACGGACGTCGCTTTTTCCTCTCGCGACAGAAAAGGTTTTTCTCCGAGGTTTGGTTTTCTCCAATTTGTAAACCGGTTTGGCTCTTAGTGAAAGAGAATAAACTAAACTCCATGTGCGTCTCTCCAGTTTTTTCTTGTGCCTCAATATCTCCTACAGAAATATTCATGATTATGTCTGAAAGCGTTATCTCAATGTCTCGATTTTAAACACGTGGTCATATAAATTGACCCTTTCTTTTGTTATTCATTTCGAGTCGGTTTGATAGTAAGACAATTTAGTTTCATTTTTCGCTTCAAAATTGGTTTTTCATCGTAAGCATGTTTTTTCTCTGATATTTATTTTTAAAAAAAGATAGCCTTCATACCGACTTGGTAGCTTGTAAAGTAACTTACTCGATATAAGTAGAATGAGCGTAAGGATGCCGATCAAAATCGCTCCGTACTTCATCTTGAAAGTGCGTTTTTCGTTGGATGCAAAAGCGTATATTTATCGATGTATTTCTATTCACAGTCGAAGGATAACTATCTGGTGCGTACTGAACTCTGAAGAGGGTCCGGTTCGTAAAAATGAATGGAAGTCCTCACTGTCAATATACTCGAATGACCCTTATTCCTCGACGCGTCATCCAGAACTGTTCACTATACGAACTCTGAAGTCCGAATTGCTCAGTTGTTAGGACCTGGCCCGGGAAAAATCCGTGCCGAATAGTGGGGAAACATTTGAATAAGAATAAAAAGCACGTAGTTTCTAACTTCTTCGCGTAAAATTTACACTTGGAATAAGAAAATTCTAATCCTGCCGATTATCTATACGTTCAAAACATGTTTTACTATCATTCATTTTCGATTCTCGGTACTGAAAAAATATTGATTACAGAAGCATAATTATCAATAAAAAAGCTATACTCAGATATAGGTGTGCATTTGGAAAAAGTTGTTCAAACAACATCCTTGCGCTGACACAAAAATGACATTTCACAGAGGCCTTTTTGAGCGATGACTCAACAAAATAATGTTTCCAGATTTATAAATTCACTTTTTGCATTAAAAAAACAAATAGAAAAATAGTATATCTTAATTTCTTTCAATCTGTACTTTGTTTTCCTGGTCCTTCTGCGCCTGCATGAAGAGATTAGTGATTATGTAATTTGATAAATTTTTATCATTTGTCTTATTCGCGATAATGATGCCTCTGGCTCTTGTTTACAATAAAATGAGTCACAGGCGTTTTACAGTGTGCTCTAATCGAATAAATAAATTTTGGGATGAATGGATAAAATTAAAAGTAATTTACATGTTTAATTACACTAATTCTAGTATTTTATTAATTACGTTGGAAACATATTAAGCGCTTTCGCAATTTTTTATAATCGAATCGATCATTTGATTCAAATGACTTTCTGTAATACATTAATATTCAACAGTTGAGGTTTTTCTATTCGTTGAATAGAGTCAAAACTGTTACTGTCACCGGAGAATCTTGCCTTCTCTTTCGCTTAAAATAGTTCGCAGCACAACATAAATTACCTCAGATTGTAACATTTTTGTATCGATATACAAGCCATGCAAAATTTAAGGGGACGCTTGTTATCTTTCTGACATTACTGATATTTGACCCGTCTGTCACAGTATAATATGATAATAAATATAAACTCAGTATATGTCACGAAAAGTACGACGATAGCCGTTAAATGTTTTGGATCGTTATCAATTATGAAATAATTTGATGCAAAACCTTGAGAACATGTAGAAAAAAATAGATAATTTGTAATAATTGATTTTAAAAACTTTAGTAGAGAAAATCTTTGAAACAGTTTTTCAACTTTCAAAGATTGTTCCTATGAAAACAAGGAAAAGTTCTGTTATTTTTATAATTTCCACGTATTATGCTAATTCACGTAAATGTTACTTGATTATCGAAGTTTTATCAGGTCGCTGCCCCTTTTTTGCGTTAAGGGGAAGGGGGAGTGGTTATGGCTAAAACAGCTTTAAAAACGAATTCAATAAATTAAGTTCATCTTTGTTGTCCGAATTTTTTGCTCCGTTGTGTCGTTTAAAAATGGAAAAATTCCAATTCCTTTTTGAATGGGCTGAAGATTTGTTCGAAAGTATAAGTGTTAATTTTTGCACGCAGTCAAAAATGATTGTCATAAAAAAACAATAAAGTTTTGATTGATTTTAACAAACTGTAACAGTTAAAAATCATGATGATGCAAATCATTATATTTCGAGTAGAGAATTAAAACGTTGGTCATTTATCATTCGTCATTTATGTAGGAGGATTTTATAGAGCGTCGCGTCTATAGGTCCTCGTTGCGTTTGGACACGTAAAATAAAAAAACATGATTTTTCTTTTCAGTCGAAAATAGGTGCAACTTCTATCTTCAGGTCCCTTTCTTAATTTTCCGAAACACTGAAAATTATAGTGCATGGTACCCTGAGATTTTTTTTTCTTCACCTGTGCAATCAGTAATGATAAAATGCATTGATTAATGTGATTGACCACGTGGTTTTTCAGGTGGAAAACTACGTAAAAAACCATGTCCGAAATTCGCAGCTGGAAAATGCTAAATCTTCACTATACATGTGTCGCGGGGGAATAATAAATCTCAATTATATAACTGGACTAAGTGCAAAATAAAATTGAAAAATAAGAAATACAATGTTATAGAGATCATAAATGTCAATATTTTTTCTATTCACAATTTGTCGTTTCCGCGTTCATTTTTCAAGATAAAAATTAAAAACTGACAATTTTTTCTTCGCGGGTTATTAATAAAAAGCTTTGATATTTTATTTGCAGACAGGTAATACTATAACAATTCAAACAAGCTTCTGTAAGCTACCAAAATATGCAATAAACAAATAATTTTTAATTTTTAATTCCGCCTTAGACTGCAAACTTCGCCCTTAAAAAAATCGCCTATTTACCTCCCTTAATGCATAGTATCTTATTGAAACACAAATTGTTATCCGGAACGCTGTCTAAGAGAAATTTTCAAAACTCACGTCTTCGAACCCGTTTATAGCGTTTTTCCCTATTTTTTCGTGTCACCTATGTAATATGTGATCGCAGTGAATATTTTTGTTTACCTTTCCCGTATCAAAAATGGAAAAAGGCAAAAAAAGCGAAAAAATACGACAAATGCGACAAAATGCGAAAAAATGCGAAACAACACAAGTTGATATAAGAATATTAAAAATACAAAAGATCACCGAAAACTTTAGAAAAGTCGGTATTATTATCATCATTCATATTTTCCCATTCTCTTCGTTATTTTGCTTTCATTTTATTGTATTTATTATTATTTTTTCATACTTTCTTGCATTTTTTCGTATTTTTATTTTTTCCATTTTCGGTAAGGATTTTTTTGTTTTCTTATGCAGTTTTTTAAACGGCTGCGGTATTCAAGTGGCAAGTTTGCATTTGTATTAAAACAATTTATGAAACGATTAACATTTCAATTAATTTGCCTTGAGAAACGTTCGGGGTAAAACTATTTAACTTTAATATCTGTAAATAATTATTTATTGATATTGAAATAATATTTTAATTTAGAATAATTCTTATTATATATAACAACGCACAGAGATGGATTGATTTCGCTGAAATAATTTAGTGGTTTCGTACGGAACCACTATGTAGATTGAGGAATAAATGTCTCAATTAAATTTGCATTGAGTTATCAATTTGTTATTGGAAAATGATTTACGTACCTTATTAGTGATGGAATTCCATTGATTTATTAGCAATCATTAAATCTGTGTCCTGCATATCAAAACGTAACCAATTACATTTATTAATCTCGTTTAAATTCTCTGCAAAATCAAGTCAGTGATTCAAAATAAATTGCCATGATGTCTAAAAACGGTTAAAACTATAATAATTAACATTTTCATTGCATGAAAGCATGCCGATTTTTCATGTAAGAGATTATGGTGATTGGTAAAAAGTATTGTTGCTTGTTGTTAGTTTTTCTCTGTAGTTTCATGGCAGCTTCATATTCATATAAATGTAATCGTGGGAGTAGTTGTATACAACTTTTTGACATATTATGGTGTGGTGGGGTGTCAATGAATCGAGTCTTTGGCGGTAATGTTTAATGATGTGAATTTATATATGTAATATGCACAAGTAAATATTGTTATAATAATCGAGTGTTACAGTGTATGTGATACTGTAATACAAGTTTGTTATATAATATTATTCTTACAGACATAAACTTGAATTATGTAGTTTCAGTAAGTTCCTAGATTATACAACTTGCATTGTAATATTGCGCTATTACAATACGGCAATATTGTAATGAACATGTACATTTTCAAGTGATAAAGAGAAACGCTCGATCAGTACCAGCCACGTTATGCAATACAACAATTTCAATAATTTACTAATCAAAATGACGCAAAGAAAATCTTCTATAAAAACTATCATAAAATATCTCTCACAAAATTATTGCTACATTTATTAATGATATGTATAATGTATCATTTAATTTGTGACAATTTCAACGATTTTTTCTTATGCATTTTTCAAACAAGCAAACAATTGAAAATTACGTGTATGCATTTTTTTTAAGTTGCACAACGTTTGTTTCAAGTGAAAAGGCATTTACTGTTACTTTACGAGCAGATGATGTATAATATAATATATTATTTCGGCTCATGTTCGAGCATACGTGAGCCTACAACGCATTTTTATAAATTCTTTTGTAGAATTCAGGTAACGATGCACTTTCTGCTAATGTGCAAAGTCCAAAGCGTGCGAGTATAATTTTACGATAGCCGAGTTCCGAAAATTCGTTGGCCAAAATTTTACATTCAAATTTGTGTTTTGGCTTCACCAAAAAATAAAAATATGTAAAAGGTGCAGTGGGAGCTCCGATCGTTGGAGTTTTCAGTTTCTCTTTGAAAAACTAGACCCAATATCTTTTTAAAGGTCGAAAAAGAATGAACAAAACTGCTTTGTAGAAGAGAAAGACAAAATGTTCATCAAGCTTCTACCGCACTTGCATTCCATGTACTAACCGTAACTCTCCTCTTATCCTACGTGTAGTTTATCGGTTTTTCGGCATGTATAGTTCATTTTGATTTTGTGATGTTGTGTTCCGTGTGTGTGTGTGTGTGACAGAATGACGAAAAGCGTTTCTAAATCAGTCTTGCGTATGCAAATCTAGTACTTGTCTTAAGCCATTCAGAGAGTTTCACGAGGTCGATAAAAGACATCGCTCTTTTTACAAGAATGAAACATCCGTTTGAAATGTTTAAAATGTCGAGTTATTCCGTGCAAAACGACAAGACTTTTTACAATGCAGAGTGAACGAAAACTATAAAACGTAATATTTGTTTCTCGATGAAATTCGTGTAGTTTCAACACTTGTATTATATTTTAAAGAATTATGCTTTCAATCATGTGCAGGAATCGGATTTATTAAAGAGATTTACGATGTAACGACCAAGTGTGCGATTCTACGCATAAAAATGAGGACACGATGCAAAAAAAAGTATCTCTTTCTCTTTAATGACCTTTGTAAAAACTTGGTTGTTACGAGACTTTTTTTATAATCATGTTTACGGATGCGCCTCACAAAGGCAATGATGAAACTTTACTCCGTCGTGCACTCTTTCTTCGGCAAATTCAAACGCAAACTGCACAGCAAATCTTTTTCTTTGACGACTTTGTGTAAAAGGAGAAAAAGTTTTTATAGACAAGCATTCCATTTGAAATACAAGAAGTTCGTTACCTATTTCGTCTCTTTCTTCTCAATCTGACAGAATATCACGAGTTTGAGAAAAGTTTTGCCCGAAAAGACACGAACAAAAATGACACACTTGGAAATCTTTGTGGATATGTTTTAAAAGTTTCCAATCTTGCATTTACTTATCGACTTGCAATCACGTTTTTAAAGGGGATATGTGACGATTAAAAGTCGCAAAAGGTTTACAAAAATATATGTCCTATTTGTTATTTCGATTTCTCCGAGAAAAAGTGGAGATGACGTTGTTTGAAAGATTTCCAAAGTGTATGCATTTCCCTCTACAGTTTTCCGGAAAAGAGAACTTTTAGCGTCTATAATGGCGAATGAAAATACACGTGCGTCGTCTTCAAGCATGCTACAACAAACGCAAATGTTGTCGCTAATGAAAAATGTAAAAATATAAGATGAAGAAGAAACGAAGCTGTTGGATGAGAAAAATCTGTTATTTTTACGCGAGGTTATAATTTAACTGCTGAAATGAACACACTCGTTTCACTCGTTAGATGCGACTGATGGAAATGCGGTATTTTGGGCAACAATGCATAAACGAATTCTTCAATACTTGTATTTCTTATTCAGTTGTCTATCGTTAGATAAATGTACACTCTTGGCAAATCCGAAGAAAAAACTGATTCCAAAATAGGAACGGATCGTGTGTGCGAACTATTTATACAGGGTGCAATATTCTTGAAACACGCAGATTTTGTTTATCGTTTAATTTAATATCTTGATTTTCCTTCCTTCTTCGACTACTTTTTTTTTATTCGCTTCAATTCTTTTTTGCATTGTTTTTCTTAAAATTTTTTGTAGTTTCATTTATATGAGAACGGTGGTACATTTGGTAGGGTGCGCAGGGCTGCTAGGCACAGATAATTGACTCGCAAATAACTTGTAAAACTTTACAGCATACGACACATGGTATAGTTGATATACATATGCATTATTACAGTTGTTTTTTTCCTTCATCTCGACGTATCGTCTCGACCGATATTTCATTGTATGTATTCTCGATGCGTGTTTCGCGCGCACGCGTAAATTCATTTTTATGTCTCTTTTGCTCGCTCATCTAGTCGATGCGCTAGATAAATTTCTACGCTCTTGATATACATTTAGATAATCGTGCGCTGCGACATCACAGACTATTACGGATAACTGCTAATGCCGACGAATCCAAAGACACGATCCTAATGAAGAACTTGTACACCCGAAACGCAATTGTAATTTTACCATAACATTTTCCTCTTTTGATTCAGCTTTTTTCATGACTAAAACATCTCTCCGATTGTGATCCTTAAAATCGATCGAAAACTAGCAGCGTTTATACAGAGTTTCTCAAATATTCAGGTGTTTTTCCTCCACGTTTGTCGCATATAAAATTCAAACGTCGGATAAAATGGTTTTACAATTTTTCGATTGAGAAAAAGTACATTTTAAAATTTCTTCAGAAACGTGTGATGCAAAAAGTCGCGCAGCAGTAGAAGGTTCATTTGAAAGAACGTAAAAAGCTCTTGTTAAATACGACTCGAGAGAGAATCTACGAAAGAAAATTTCATGTCGCGTGTATACCTTGAAATCGCAGTCTTGGCCTTATCTCGGGAAACTGAAAAAGTTGTCTTGTTCCACAGAGTTACCATTATTTGGTCATTGTACAGTTTGCATGAAAATACATGTTTGTTTTTTGTTTTTTTTCCAGACATTGCCGATCCATTCCGGACTATTCTGACGCAGTGCCTCGAGACATCTCTTAATCTTTAATGTATACACAGTCAACAAATCTTATTATTATTAATCGCGATATACATATATTTATATTCATAATAGTTGATCTAAATCGTCTCGCGACGTAGCAACGGGAAGACGGAGCTTACAGACACCCTTTCCAGCTC
The DNA here is from genome assembly GCA_022816865.1 of Zelostemma sp. ZL-2020. Lineage (NCBI taxonomy): Eukaryota > Metazoa > Arthropoda > Insecta > Hymenoptera > Platygastridae > Zelostemma > Zelostemma sp. ZL-2020. Next base: position 12,585 of record JABFQM010000270.1, on the reverse strand, counting down.
AGACATATAATACATATACATATTTCGTATCTATATGTATATATGTGTCGAAAAAGTGGTACATAATACAACAATATTTTTCATTATTCGTTGTAAAATTTTTCATTCTGAAAATAGGGGAATTCAATTTTCAAAATTATATATATATATATATATATGAATTTGCTTCAATTTAATTATTGTCATTGTCATTTGTTTCGACAAAAATAAACGTTACGATTTGTCAAAAAAATCATCGTAAAATAAACTTTTTACTATTCATTCATTGCAAACGTGCTTTATTACATACCACTTTTTCCCCAGGTATGAAATTGCCCTCATACATCATGAGAGAAACAGCTTGTAAATTTTTATAGACAGAGAGAATACAGTCTATTCGTATTCCTAGTTTTCGCAGATTTTTTTTCTTTTTCGTCCGGTTATATAGAACGACACTAGAAACATTGATATGACACGGGGGGGTGCCTGGGATGTCTACGATTTGATATGTGGAGAGCAGGTAAATAATGCTAACGGGGTACTGCGTTTTGGTTTCTTTTGTCAAGAGACGTGCGAGATAATCCTTTTCTAATTACAAATTTTTCCGATCTACTACCATTTTATTTTTTATACAAATCTTTCTTCCTTTTTTTACAAAATTTGGCAACAGTTACATTATTATATGAAAGTTTTTTGAAAAATTCAAAAAACTTTAATTCAAATACACTTTTCTAAGAAATTAAAATCTCACATTTCTTTCAAAGGTCTAGACCAATTTAACATCATTTAATCTAGTACAGGAACAAGGACTGTCTTTCAATAGATCGTGTCAATTGGAATTCATTTTCAACGTACAAAAGAAATCAAAGCGCGCGCAGTATCTTTGCATCCGCAAAATACCAACAATAAACATATCATTAACGATATGTAACCAGGTCCTACGTACTATATACACGCATGCGTATACACACGAACACGAGTGTATACGCGCACACATATTTCATAATATTCTTATAATATTCATCTAATCATGGCATTAGTTTAGTACCTCAATATCAATATCAACGCAAGTCTATTTATCGCGCGACTTTTTCAAAGTCTCCACCGTAAATAATGGTCGCAGCAATAATTACATTATCGTTTCACAAATTGTATTCTCATACGTCTGCAAATATATACATATAGATGGGATATGTTCCTTCTCAAGTATAATTCAAAAGACTTGTATTTCATCACTTTTCACAAGCAGTCGTTTGTCGACACAATTTTACTTCTTTTGGGCGTACAACCTCGAGTTTGTCACATGCCAACAGACGCGGCTCTATACACTACCCGGAATACTGTATATCATCGTTTTACACATAATATTTATCAAGATGTATACTCTACACGCTACGATTATACATTTGATTTTGTACATGGTACAGCCCGTGCATGGGGAAAGTGGGACACTTGAGAATTATCATCGTTTACACTTGCACTCTCAAATCTCTTTTGCTTACGAAAAAAAAAAAAAATTAAAACCCTTCGAACATTGTACCGCAACGAATACGAGATAATGTTTGCACGTCTTCTTTTTCAACGGCAAAGGGCAGAATAAACATTGCAATGCATTAGAAAACATAAAAGAATGGATTTCATCGTTTGATTATAATTTTTGTTTAATTTTACATATGCATTTTCCAAATTTATACATTCGATATGTTTTGGACATGAAAAATAAAAACTATAATTATGTACATTTCGATTAAAAATTTGATACGTTTTTCCGAGCTCGCAAAATTTAAAATCGTTTTAAATAAAATTACCAACATTCATGCACAATTCGTCCAGTCGTGCAAGCTTCCGGAAAAAAAGCGTCGATAAATGGTAAAGCGAAGAAAACTTACAAACGCAACGTTTGCGGAGGAACTTTACGAAAAATTTTACGATTCGATCAATGTTCATTGCAAATAATAAAAAAAACTCGATGTCGCCGCCTCGACCAAAACAAATAACTTGCGAAACGCATTGGAAATAATTACTAGTCGAATAATAATAATAAGCTGTAGCTCCTATGTTATGCACCGATTTCATAACAGATTTCGAAAACTATGTAAATCAAATATTTGAATGTTGACAAATGTAGCGACAATTTTTGTACAATGTACAAATCAATAAAAGCATAATGTGATGCATATAAACTAGTGATGGTTTGTGATATCGTCATGTGGTAAGAGAACAAAGCAAACAATAACGGAAGGATGAGTTTCTTCATCTTTAGGCTTCTCACAACTCGATTCCGTACAACAATAACAAGCCCGAACGCCGGTGCAAGCTTATTTCTTAATTGTGTAATCGTAACAAATATTGCCTCGATTATAATTTTCTTTTTTTATAATTAATTACCCAAGGCCCGAAATGCTTCGTGTATCGGGCCCCTTTGCCTCCCTTTCGCACGCACTCGCACATTCGCACTCTCGCATTCTTGCACGCACAAACAATGGACAAAAATGGCAAATATTCTCAAGCACTTGCGCGCGGGCCATTCGCAATACATCTTACGCTTTATGTATGGCCATGTCGAGTCTATATTTAAATCGGTAGTCTTTTGGTACACACAATTACCTCGTAACCATTACAATTTTCGCATCATTTGTTTTATCCTCGAAAGAAATCCTTATTATTGGTTTTGCTTTGTCCGAGAGATCCAAAACCTTGCTTATAAAAACGTCCCTTGGCCCGACAAAATATTACCGAGGGACACTAATATATCATGCGTCGTCATCGTCACTGATACTTTTAAGTTGTAAAAAAATTCAGTTTAGTCCATGATACGTCGTCGCGACCTAAACACCAACAGCTGGGAACGATCGCGCCGCCTCGTGGACAAAAGCAGCGGCGTCGACTGGGGTCTGGAGGAGGTTTTGCAATCTACGAAATGTCGCGATCCTTCGTTTTATCAAATCATTCGGGTATCCAAAGAAGACAGAGAAAGAAACGAGGCAAACAAACGCCAGAGAAGCTCTCCCGCGATGATATGTGTTGCAACAGCAACGACGACAACAGTCCTTTTCTTTCATCGTTTTCGCAGCAGATGTGTACCGCTGCGATTTCGGAGCAGGTACGATCAATCCGAGTTTAGCTACGAAAATGACGCGCCTCGTCGAAAAAGACGAGAGAAGGATCACGACTCGCAGTAGCTTCCGCTGGTTTTTGGAACTCGCGTCACCGTTGTTGCTTGAGGACGATGCCAAGCCGATGCAGGACATTTGCTCCTATGCCCAGTGACTTTCGCGCGTCGTGGTTCAGTAGGGCCAAAAAGTCGGCAACGGCGGCGGGGGAGGCGGCACCGTGGGGTAGGCCAGAGTGGGAGCCGCTATCAGGAGACACGTGGGCGGCGGAGGCGGCGGCACGCTCGGCAGAACGGGCGACAGTGCGATCGCTGTGGCTGGGTGCAGGGCCGAACCGGTCGGGGTGCACAGTGGATGCAGGGCGAGAGAGGGGCGCTGGCGCTGGCGCTGACGCTGGCCCTGGGCCTCTCCGTTCTATTCCGAGTCTTGCTGCATTTTGACGTGCCCGTTTCCGGCGGAATTGCTAGACGAGTTGCCACCACTGCTGCTCGGGGGGAAACTCGTTGGTATGGTGCGCGACGACGAGAAGCACAGTTTCATGATGTACGGGAATTTTCCATCTGAAATTTACCAATTTCTTGTCAATATTTTTCAACATATATTTTATAGCTAACGAGCGATACGTATATTTTTATCTTCGAGTTCTTTCGACATTGTTTAGGCGAGATTTATTTTTTGGGTGACTTGCTTTCCAAGGCGGAATAATATTGTCATTTCAATTCGCACGGGTTTCATTGAATACAAGTGGAAGTTTATAAACGCGTCTTTGTTTCGAGAATACAGTATGGCTCTTGTTTCAACAAGTCTCATCTAAAGTGGACGGCAATTCACATAATTCGTTATTTCACACGCGAGAATCGAGATTGTTTAATCTTGAAACACGAGTCTTGATGCAATTATTTTGCATTGTTACCGCGCGCAATAGGGGGCACAATAGGGCACAATAAGCAACCATCGTGCCAAGTATGAATAAAATTTACGGTACGGAGAAAAAGCCCAAGAGCTGTATTATTGCGTAATACACTTCTTTTTTTTATGTTGTTGCGATAGCGGCGTAATGTCCCGTTTCTAAAGCTAATAAAATGATGCGATTAAAGGAATGAAAAAGCATAAACTGACTGCTATTTTCCAGCGCGGTGTGATTGCACTCCATGATTGCAGCGACTGCGACTCCGACGCTGCTAAACTCGATGAGCCCCGACGAGGACCTTTCGGATTTCAGGGGAAACAGTTTGATCGTCGTCGGCGCCTCGATCCCGTGTTCGACGAATACGCGATTGATAGTTTCTTCGGTGAGGTCCGGAGGAGTGTTGAAAAAGTGAACAATCTTTGACGGTGGCTGTATCCTGTTTTTGTTGGCCATTGCTGGATTGAGGAACCTACGAAAAGGACGAAAAGGTCACCTTTTTACATTTATCAAAAGTATCCAAGAATAAAAAGCTTTTAACCTATTTTCTCAAGAGAATGACAATCCCGGATATAAAGTTTTACATAACGCTTCGACTGGGAAGAAGCATTTCGAAAAGAAAAAAAAAGTTGTACCTGTTATTTTTGCTGCCTGTAAAATCTTTGAAGCTTGCAGTTTTGTCCGGCAGTATATAAGGATTTGTGACGTCCGAGAGGAAAGCTTGCTTTGAGAAACCGAGCTGCAACTTGCCGTCGTTGCCGATTGTGACGTTGTTCAAATTTTGTAAACATCTCTCGACTGCTATGCTGTCGCCCATTTGGATCATGGCACAGCCCTCTTTTGTCTTTAAGAACTTGACCTAGATCGGGCATTAAACACGACGGATTACACAAAAGGTATTCAGCCGTCTCTTGCATTTCATGGAAATTTATTCGGGCTTTTCCAGATATGTCAAGCAGATTTAATTCGATGCAAATATTTTATCAGCGGCATGATGGGAACTGCATATACGCTTGATTGATTGTTCAGCAAGCTTTCTCGACACGACTAATTATATCGCGTTGATAATACGAAGTAAATTAATATTACAATTGCGGATATATTGCCTTCGATCTTTATTGATGAGATATTGAAGAGACTCGATTAATTCAAATGCTTCGGGAATATTATTAATTATTAATCAATTCAAATGCTTTATTATGTGATTCCCATAAGTTATGAAAGGACCTGCGTCGTTCAAGTTATAAAATAATCCCAGATTAAAACTTGATACTTTGCCTGTCAATTAAATACTGGAAGAAAGAGTAAAAATCTCGTGTTTTACCTTGGAAACGTTTCCATACAGGCAGAAAAGATTGAAGAGTTTGTCGGTGTTGACTTTGTCAGGTTGCAGGCCGTAAACCATCATGACCGATCCTTGTGTGCTGGAAGGTGGAGTTTGGCCCAAAGTTGGCACGTAACCCGGCCGAGGTGGTGTTGGGTGTAACGGTTCCCGACCGCCAAAATCATTCTTGAGTCCGTATCTGTCTACGTAAGGCTCCGTGTACGTGGCGGGTCCGTTGTTGAAAGTGTCCTCGTAACGATCGTGCCCGGAACCAGGGGGAAATGTCACCTGAGGCGTCGAGCCTGAAACATGACGTAGCGCTGCAACAACAAAAAATCTCTTAAATCCCGACCCGAAGTCACGTCGCTTTCAGCGCAATTGCAAAATATGGAATCGCACCAATGTAAGTCCGAGGTATAATTTCGCGCGGAAGAGAAACATGCAAGAATTTTTGCATGCAATGAATATGAAATATGCAGCTATGAAATATGCATAGTATTTTTAATTGAATCGTACAAAGGGCTATGTTTTAAACAAAAAACAAGCTAGGACATGTAAATTCGTTGCTTTCGATGGATGAATCGACGAGATTTTCGGATTTTTTTTTTCCCCTGTAATCCGGCTCTTCCGCGTTTGATGAATAAAAAGACGAGTGGAAAAGATTCTTTTGCGCGATGCAGAAACATTCGATACAGTGTAAAGACGAGTATTTATAATATTTATAGCACAATGTTTTTTCCGCGTTACTCGCGAGCATAAAGTTTCTATATTTTAACTAGAATCGTAAGCAAATGTTTCAAGTTTCTAGCGACTTTTCGCATATTCATTGCATTTCTCTTTGAAAAAAAAAAAAACCCCCCTTATTTGTTGCGAGTTAAAAATTTTCCGAAATAAAATCTTTTACCATACGGTTGTGGAGCTGCGCCATATCTGGGCTCGGCCAAAAGTGGCGCGGGTCTGCCGTTTCCTGTAGCATCATTTTTGTGCCCACTTGAGCCTGGAACAAAAAACATATTCAAATGTGAAACGCGCTTCCAAAAAAGCTCGCTCGCGGACAGCCGCTGACAGGGGTTCATGAATTTTTATGACTCGCGAGGATGACTCGAATTGTTGTACAATCACGAGCGCCGAGTAAGGCAACTTTATCGAATGAAACTTGGACACGAGTGGATTATAAATGTAGTTTCGGTGAACCATCGTCATCATCGCACCGGCCGCAGAAACAATATGGCACGCGTTATTGGGCATCGGCTAGAAATTTCAATCATGCGAAATGCCCTGGCAAAATGTATTCAGCGGCACATAAAAAATCTAAAAGGTATTGATCGGCGCAATGACAAGAAAATTGCTTTTTTTTTCTCGTTGGCGAGAGCCAATAAACCGAAAAGTGGATCCTCGAGAGTTGTCGAAATTGAGGGGCTCCGTTCTTTCGAATCCGGCCGCTTTTGGGGCCGTCATCGGCGGGGAAAAAGGTATAGTCGAGTCCACGGGATTGGATGATGGCGAGCTCTCGCGCTGCTGTATCGACCTCCGACGTCGGGCAGACACCCCGTGGCCTCCCCCGCTGTCTACGCTGCCACGGGAGGCATGTACACATCGACCCATCGACCCTTTCGCTAATATATCGATTTCAATAATTTTCGCAAACGTAAATCAAGCCAAGACGTCGCTGAATCAGACCGTTGACTTGATTAGTTTGCCCATTAATTTCCCATGGCACTCGCCTTCCTTTGCAAGTCGCGTGCCCTGAATGAATGATAAGTTTGTCTTTTCGATTCTGAGGCGACGGTGAATTTTTCATTGCGATAACAAACGTGAAAGTCGTTAACTTTTATTTTATTCAGATAACATTTTATCCGCGAGGATTAATTTCTCTGCTCTTGGTTTTTTACGTTTTCTTGTTTTTGATACGAAAGCCGCTCTTTTAATATCTCGCGATAAACGTGTATTTTACCCTTCTCTTCTCGACTCCTTTGAATAAAATTTTCATCTCGGGCAACTTTCTCGAGCTGAAATACGTGAAATGTTATCGCAATGATTAGCGATGGTAAATGATGATATTTGCTTTTAATTCCCTCGCTAAATTATACATTCCAAGCGTAACATTGTTTTGCATCTCAATCGCGATATTAAAGGGAAAAAAGTCGAGATATAATTTGATCCGTTGCGATGTCATTAATGGAATTGAAGCGGAATTTCATTTGAATTAAGTTAATTTATTCAATTCATGGATACGCTAATTAATTCTTTTAGATTATCCAATGCAATTTAAACATTTCGTTCATCGTTAATATTTCAAACAGCCCATCGAATATTTCTGCAATTCACAGCGCGAACGAATGATTCGAAACGCGTCATTTTTTATCTGCCAAAAATTTTATCGGGCAAGAAAAAGCTGCCTTATCAATATCGCTATGGATACAAGGATAAGTGACGTCATTTTTCTCCAATTCCGGACGAGCATCAAGAACGAAAAATGCCTCGAGAAAAATCGTAACTGCAATCTTTTTTTACGCTGCTCATAAGTTTGGCGGAATACAGTGATATCTCCGTATGATACGAGCTGCATATTATATCGAATATCGATTGAGTTTGTGCCGCACGATAAGCGGCACTTTACAAGCGGATTACTTTTTCCATTTTCTTCTTCCTGAACGAAATCGCGTTCTCGGCGAGCCGGCGGAAAGTATTCTCGATTATGATTACGTCAAAACAACTACTTATAATGATTGTTGTTTCTGGGATGCTAATGAAACGGAGTTAATTGGTGCCGGCGAAGAAGCTGTTGCTAATTGTACATTGCTACCAAGTTTCGTCTACGATGCCTCGTGTTTGTATATTTACTTTCGAATGGCCCAGAACCAATCAACTTTCAATGCTCCATTTCCGTTGCACTAAAAATAATTGCTGGTCGAACAGAAAAGACTCGGCAGAAGCGGATGAAATTAATACTCTGCGAGGAGAAAATTGTTTCCTTTTAGGTAAGAACTCTATAGATTAAGTAAACAGCCCTTTTACAACAACATGTAAATCTTTATTTATGATCCGAACTAGGAAAACCAATAATTCATCAGGAGAGCTGAAAAAGTGATTTCTGGCAAAAATTGTCCATTCTTTTTGTTTTTTGTAGCCTTGAAATCGCGATACAGCAACTGCATTTTTTTAATAAAACATGAATGCAGGGTAATGTGAAAGCAGGCTTTGGATTCGGATGATGATAGCCAGGCTAGGTAGGTACATACCTATTTCTATATATTTATGTATGTATGTATCGATGTACGTATGATGCATGCACGTATATGCCTATTAATAATTATTATTTTAAAAACAATTTATTAAGACGGACATCCTTATTATCTTACTATATTATATTTTTATTGTAATTCTTTTGTAATTCATAAACCAGCAGATGGTGTGAAATAAACTACTACTACTATAAAAAATTTATTAGTGCTAAAAAATGATGTGAAATGAAATTCACGAGCTATAAAATGTGTCATTTTGCGCAAAACTGGTTTAGTCTAATAAGTGTGTAAGTTATTTTATGGAGTTTATCCTTAAAACTGCTTATATTATATTATATGTCCATCAGTTTTATACTAAGGTAAATTTAGAGCATATCAATGGATTCCGGTTGTGAATTCTTTATCGGAAACTATTTAACATTCGGGGCACAGAAAAGAGACAAAAGTTTGAAGAGCAAATGGATAATATTCTTTTCAACAAATTTAATTTCCAAATATTTCAGTGCCGCTAAATCAATTTTACTTTGTTCAGATCTCTTTTGATATTACACTATTTATTACTCAGCGATGAGTGATAAAATTTAAAAAATTCAGATGTAGTCACACTCATTTTCTAGAGTTTCTGATATCACTTGCAGGCCACGTTTTAATTGAGTGATGAAACATTTCTTTTTTACCATCTCATTGTTCACTTTTCATTTTTAAAATTTTTTAAATCTCAATCGTTTTCTCTTTCGTAATTCGATTTTTCTTTTTTACTCATTTGAACATATTTTTAGACATCCCGATACTTCTGCGAGTTCAATGTGCATGCTCGGAAGTGTTTCAACCTAGGAAAAACGCGAGCATTTAGAAAATCATATTTCAATTCATACTATTATACAATCAACGTTTCTAAATATGAATATTTTTTCAATAACGATATTTTTTTATCAAAATAATATAAATGTTTCAATAAACGATATTATACTTCAGGCAGCTTGAAAGTGGTTTTCATGTTTCGTTCAGTACGGAATAAATTTTTTTGGCAAAACTTTGAACGTTATGCTAAAGTTTTCCAACAGATACATATACTTAAAAGAAAAGCGAGAATCGTTTATTCAGGCAAATCCTCGATCGCATTAGGTTGTTCCGGATTCTATTATAAAGAGGCAAGTAACTGACTCTAATTCGATTTCTAGTCTTGCTCTTACACGTGTCACTACAAACGTCGAATAATATACATTGTCGAATAATGTTTTTAATGTCCGTTTCCATTCCGTTGCAATAAAGATAAGAACAATTCCGAATATTGTTAGCAATTTGAATTGATATCAATGAGACTCCGCGTGAATGACGAATGAATGCAAATTCTTCGCATCCAATTAATTTTCGGTAATTTTTAACCTCAAAGCAAAAACATTTATCCAGTGGCATTTGTACGAATTCTTGAATTAGTGCCAAGCATTCGTGACATTTTGCATCGTGGTGTAAATGCTGAGTAATTGATGTGGTGAAATTTAATAAATCCAAGGCTGGAACAAATTTTTGCTTCGAATGTAAGAGCCGATTTCAATTCATCATCCCTCAAAACTGCCTTTGGAAAAAATATGTTCTTTCTTCAACAAGTGACGTGCTGCGGCAATAAAACTGAACAGCGATTACTCGGGTCGAGAAGCGCGATAGCGCTCAGTCGTCACCTGCTTCTTTCATCTAATTTATTCCGACACGTTGGGAGGGAAACCATAGTACTTGCTGACCCTACAACCGACCTGCCCTAAACATTTTCAAACAGCGATTCGAGCAGTTGTACGTAGTTAACTTGAATGATCCCGTACAAATTGTTCGCTTTGATGCAAAACTCGCGGAGTACCACGCACGAGAGATTATATTTCTCGATGAAAACTTGAGATTTTTGGTCGGAACAAGAATCGTAAAATATTCCTTTAATCAGAAATGTAATCCAGCGAAAGTGGCAGTTTTCATATCGGAATATAGATACGGAGCATTAAACGTGTTATTCTCTAAAGCACGTTTCTCACTCATTTTGCTAAGATAACTCGAAAACGGTGAAAGATAGCGACTTGAAATTTGTATTTTCAGAATACCTCTAGCAATAACTTGAACCGAAATACGCGTTGTAACATTAATCGGTAATAAATTGGAATCAGGTACAAGCTCATTCTTCATTTAATTTGTTTATCGTAAACATTTTGCAACGCTATGCTCTCAGATGTAGCGATAAACATTGCCCTAAAAGTTATTCGTAATCCACATAACAAACATACCTATACATTGAAAACAAAGTTTGTGATTCGTAACACATGGTTAGATATATAATAAACAATTCCATAACGTTGACGTAATATTAAGCTTCGAACTGAATTGGAATAAAAAGCGATTTCAGTTTAATTGATTATAATCATTATTATATGATTTAAAATCGACTGAAAGTTGAATAAAAACATCAATAAAATTCGAATTAGATTTTAATCACAACGTAATCAAGTCTCAAGTTAGAATCGGATTTCATCATGATTATTTCAATTGATATTATTATTGGAAATACAAAAAAAAACTTCAAAATAAATAGAATTTCGATACAATTTCAATCAAATTACAATAGTCAAAATAAAACTGTTGGCAAAATTTAATCAAAATTTCATGTCAAATTATAATCAAATTCAGAAGAACAGGTCGTATTTCATTAAATTTGCAGTGAAATTCAATTGGGTTTTAATCCATTTCAATTAATTTGTTCATACATTCGTTGAATAATTTGAGAACGTCCATATTGTTGGTTATTTTCAGTCACAATTTATAACACAGAAATGAATATGGATAAAAAGAGGGAAGCCTTTATTCCAGTGCCTTTTCCAGTCTCCGAAACCTACCTAATCGCCGTAAGTAATGAAATTACACATCGATGAAAGTCCGTGACAAGAGAACCGCGCCGCGTTCGCGGCAGACTTACCAATCTTAGAAGCTGAGCAAAATTACAGACAAATCCATTCGGTCCGTTTGGGACAAGGTTAGCCGTAGACCTGCCTAATCCTCACCAATCACCAGCCCTGACTCGTACCCACGTGAATCCATCGTCACCTCAAAGTGAACAACGAATAGGCTGCATCTGCACACAGACAAACATTCCAACATAACACTTTTTCTCCTCCCAATTCCTCGACTCTGTCTTCTTTGGTGTTGCATTTTTTTTTGTAAACTTTGTTTGTTTTCACATAGCTTGTAAAACATCCAAGTGTCGTTTCTCCGATCGTATGTTGATTGAAAGGTATAACAGAGTTGGATGTCAGCCTCGCTACTTTTGTGGTGTGCTTGAATAAATGGCGTGTCTTTTCTGTCGCTTTTACCGTTACTTGTTTTATTTCTATTTCCCATTCGAATCTGTAATATTTGTCTGTCTGTTTTCCGTTCTACATATATATATATTTGCACCGATTTCAGGGCTGAATATTTATATATAGCAGTGGTCGATCGAACGTTTGTCTGTGAGAGTGCACTGGCAGCCCTTAAAATGGCGCATTTTGTGATGAGCTTTGATTTACTTTTTACTCCGAAGGTTTTTTTGCCCAAAAACAGCGGGGACTTTCTTTGACTTTTTTTTTCTATACGTTGTGCTCTACTTGTCGTTTTTTCGTGGTTGGTCGATGGTTGGTGGGTGGAGGGTCCGGCAGATCTACGGCGTATGTGTGACGTGTGATTATCTCGTGGAATCATGTGCATTTTATAGCTCGTATTTTCCTGTCGTTTCAATGTACTTTTTCGCTTCTCCGACCTCTGTGCTCGAATTTTCAAGATGCGTGAATTCCGTGAATTTCTAGGAAAACGTCACGCTTTCCTATCTTGGATTCTTCGTTCCTTTTTTTATTTTGCTTTGTCTCGTTTTTTTTTAAAAATTTTTTATTAAATGAAACACTGGAACGAAATTAGATTCCGAGGAGCATGCTTTTTGTATTATCATTGAATAAGAAGGGCAGACTTTAGGCGTGAGTAATGTGAGAGAGCACTGAATAAGAAATT
>JABFQM010000269.1:0-42499 GCA_022816865.1 Zelostemma sp. ZL-2020 | reverse complement strand
GTTAAGTATTGCTTAGTGTGTAAACATGTTCGCAAATATTAAGACGAGTTTGAAAGCAATATGTATTCTGTTCACTATGTTCATAAATAAAAAAGAAAAATGAGAAAAAGTTACGATGTTAAGTGATCAATTTGCAATTTAACCATGGTACTCGCCTCAAACTATGAACGGCGGAAAAGAAATTGTCTTCGTTCAAAAGTCGCTTTTAGGATTGCCGATGATTTCTTCGGCGAGTCCCGGAGAGAAAAAGGAGATTTGAAGTCATTGGGGAATCGAAGCTTTGTGATCAATGTACTGAAACATATAAAAATCGTGGAACTTCTTTTCCGAATTTTTCAATAATCGTCTTTTCTATTCGCGAGAGAGTAAATTCATTTCAAAAGAGTTTTGTGCGAAGAAATATTTTATTCGGAGGATAAAAACAAATAGAATAAATACATGATTTTTAGGGATAAAAAGATGCCAAATGAAAAGCTGTTTATTGATAAATGTTACTAAGCTTAATTTTAATATAAATAGTAAGATCAATTATTATAATTCCAAATCAACGCGGAGCGTAAATTAAGAAGTGTTTAATACGGTAAAAAATAAATATGTTTTCCCTCCAATTACGATCGATTTCTGGCAATTTACAAGGCGAATTAGTGCTTGCTAACCGTTATTAATATGCTCGATTTCACCAATTTTCTACGGATTATGATTGAAAGACGCTCGCGCCAATCGATTATGCACTGCGAATTTATCGCGAGAAGTAAATTGGATGAAATTAGAGACACACGGGTACGCAATAAAATGTTCATGTACCCAACTAGTACAGTGAATAAACAGTTTTTGAGTTTCGATAGAGTAAACACCGAGTCAATCAAGGGTACGATTTATCCGGAGAGAGCATTTTACGATCATTCGAATTATTCACAAGCGCGCGAAATTGATAAAATTAATTGGATTCCATTTCACAAATTTACATAAATCCTTTTTACGAATTGCAAAGGAAAATGAAGGAGTAACGCTGTAGAAGTTGGGTGAATTAACGCAGTTATGTCGACGTGTAATTCGCATTCGCTTGGTGAGTGACGGTGCTCTGCACGTAACAAACCGAAATACGTTGGTTCAGCAATAAAGAGAAGGTTACAATCACGAAGCTCATACCCGAGAGACCCAGCCTCATGACCTGCAAATGGTCCAGAATCAGTCTCCGCTGGACTGTACTATTTCTCAGCTGAGAGCAGCTGTGCCAGCTTTACAGGTGTCACGCTCAACTGCTTCCGTCAATAACTCGCGCGATAACCCATATACACTTTTCATTAATCTTTACCAATCCATTCCACTCTCTCAAATTCAAAATTTTTAAAAAATACAGGCATTGGAATGATTCTTTTTTCAAATAACGCGTGATATAATTGGAATCTCGCGGGAAGATGTGGCCTAAATCAATTAGGCTGCTCTAAATTTACAGTCTCTATTGTGGCTTATGGAAGTTATTGTTTTTTTTCGTAAATGTGTCCATGAATAGCAATAACATTTGTGAATGCGCTGGTATCCAACCGTCTCGGAGGAATTTTATTGAAGGTCAAGGCATCCAGAACAGCGGGTAAAGAAATCGGTTTTCAAGCGATTTTCGGAAAAAATCTTATCTTTCCAAGCAAAACACTGAATTTGTAATCACGCCACCAGATGTCAGATCCCGATTGCGAAGCAAACTTTTCATATTTCGTTGGGTTTGAGCATATTCCTAACTTGTAATGACTTTCTCAGCAATGTAATGACTCTGCCGTGAATTCGCTTGGAAATATTCGAATAGATAAAGATACTCGTCGAGTCTGACTTCTGTGGTTAATGCGAGCAAGGTATATCTGCTCCGCAACATTCTGGTAACATAATTCACTGCAGAATTGCAAAAGCCACGTTACGATTATGTGCAAGCTTGTCCTGTATTAATCATGGGATATTACACGCTGCAGAGCAAAGGGCAACAATTCGTGCAGAAATTTTCATCAAACTGATATATTTTACCAGTTTTATCAGACTTTTATGTTTCATTCTCAACTGAAGAATACGGAATTCGCGAAGTGAGATTGTTTACATCGGATGATTCTTAAACAGTCGAACTCGAAATCGTGCGTATGAATAAAGGTTTTAGTTTAATTGGAAACTAAGAAGCGTCGAGGTCGTTTAGACTAATCAAGATTCTCCGTCGTTTTTCCATCGTTCTCCAGCGACCCAGGAAATTACTCTGCAGGCAATTCAAGGAATATTCCTTTGAGATGAGGGATATTAATGAGATTCATCGATTAATTAATTTTGCCGCATAATAAATTTATTGTTCATCGGTATTTTTCTTGATGCGTAATTGATTCTCAAATTTCCCGTACACTTTTTTAATCCGTAGAGATTAAATGTTAATTACGAAGGGTTCATTCCATCTCGCAATTTATATTTATTTTCTTAAATATCTTTTACGGCTGCCCGAAACTGCTTTTACTACTGCAATTTTGTTCGCTCGAGTTATTTCGCAGTTGGAACTTTTGAAGTCAAAGAAAATCGTTATATTATTTATCTCTCTCCCGACTACCTTAGAGGAATGCTTAAAATTAATTCGAAAAAAAGTAAAAAAGTACCGGCACGGTTTCATCGAGCCCCTTAATTTGAATATCACTCGTTTTTACATTATTACATTGTAACGTTCAAGTCGCGAACGTTTCAGCACAAAGTTGTAATCAAATAATTCTTCCAAATCCAATAGGTATGGTATTAACACACAGCTCTTGTTTACAATATTTATTTTCAAAATATGCAATGTAATACAATTTTAATAACAGTAGAAGATTGTTTCATAAGAGATTGAAATGAGAGCTCGTGGGATTTTGGGGGGTGTTGCGATCTAATTCGAGCTCTCTCCATGCGTAAATACATTGGCGTTTAAAAGGAAAAGGTTCACCAGGGATCTCGGAGTGTCGACTGCTGGCCTTACAACGAGGAGAGACGCGGTGAAAGGCTTCATCGGACACAGGGAAATCCTAGATCAGATCCGGGATAAGGGGTGGGATAGCTTGGAAAATTTGGAAAATTTGGTAACACTGGAGGGTAAGGATAAGACGCAATCACCTGCCTATAGTCTGGACGATCATTCGTGTTGATGTTTGTGTTTTGATTTGAGTTCATTGTACGTGCCTTCGTGACCCAAGGAAGCTGTTTTAATTGAAGAAAAAGATATTATCGACTCGTAATTCACAAATTCTGTGAAGCAAACTAGAGGAAAGAACACTACTTCCAAAAATTTATAGTGAACTGTGGACGGAGCCCTGGTTCGTAAATAAAATACTAGCTGTTTCTAGAACGAGGAAGCTTAAACAAGATCGATAAGTTCCAGTCGCGCGATCGAAAGAAACAGAAAGTTTTTTGAAAGCCAGTCTTCTTCAAGACTTTAGAATATTTTGCCGGTTGAGTTGAAAAGAAATAGATGTATGAAGAGTATTCTTTAATTCGATTGTAGACACTTGAGAAAAGTCACTTACCATATCAGGATCGCCCATTCCAGGATAACCCGCTCCACCCATACCACCCTGTGGAGGAAACATTTGTCCACCGAATCCAGAGTCGAACATTGGACCAGAGACACCGGGAATGCCTGGTCTTTTCATTCCTCCAAATATGCCACCGGTTGGTAGCGATACTTCACCATTGACGTTTACGTTTGTGTTTTCATTACGGAGATCGATAGGCCTAGAGTTCATGGGGAGCCAAGATGCCTGAAGTAAAATTCAATTTTACAACTCAAAACAAATAGCAGATTCCAATAATAAGTATACGATTTGCGTTTTGCTTTTGCCGAAACGTTTCAAACATGATGATTTATAGAAAAATATAGAGCATGAATCACGTATCGGATCAGTACCAGAAAAAAAGCCCGATACATTTTCAAATTCATGAAATACTTTTTCCGGCAGAGACTAAAAAGGGTTCTTTCTTTTTCCGAACGTATCCAGGAACGGAATAAAGCGAAATGTTTGATAATGGTTTGGTGTTGTAATAAAGCATTCTTTGAATTGATATAAATGACGTTTTTTAAGGGTGTTTGCAGTGTATGAACATTTCAAGTGTTTGCAGTGATCGTTGTAGGATCCAGTATCTCAGAACAATTCACAGCGTAACTTTTATTCTTCAGAACGTCGAAGAAAAGAGCACAGAATCTATCACGCGGGAAAACACTCAGCTATGAAGCCAAAAAAAGTACTAAATCCATGTTTTTATAGCTTTCCTAGAAGGAAGAGATCGTTGTTTGCTCGAAAAACCTTTATAAAAAGTAGCAATTCATTGTTTTATTTATCGTTGTTTATATAGATTGCTTGTTTGGCATTGAATTGCGAAAAGAATGGTAATCGGACTCGAAATGTTTGGTTTGTTTCTCAAAATAGTTATTTCTGATCAGTGTATAGAATCCGTGTTTTTTTAATATGAATATATTTTTTGAATTACCATTTGAAATATAAGTTTTCTCAAGTGTCAATCAAAACTATCAATCGAAATCGGCATCGGATAAAAAAGATCGAAATGAAAAAGCGAGTTCATTTTCGTCGACTCGACCATATTGAAATTATATTTGAGTTGGGAATTGATATCGATATGTAATCAAGGACTCTTTCAAGCTCAATGCAAATTGAAACATCTTCCGCAAATATTCAACGAGCGCGTAAATAGTACGACCAACGTTAGTTTAGAGGAATATAAATGCATGTCGATTTTCGAAATGGACTTTGCACCAAACGATCAGAGAAATACAAAGCGTAAAAAATAAATAAATCAAGATGAATGAGAATCGATGAGAAAGGACGGGAATTCTGAATTTTCGAAACAACATCACTTGTAAGTTCGAATTTGACATTAAATACTGATTGTCTTGCATTCCAAAACTTTCAAAAATCGCGTCGATGATGAAACGTTGTTCAGAATCTTTCAGAATTGTATACATGTAATCTCACCTGAGTAGCGCTTGCTAAAATAGCTAAAATAGAAATTAGTTCCAACATGTTGACGGAATGAGCACACTTTGAATCGTGGTTCCACACAATGAAATCTGTTGTTCCGGAGCCCAATATATAAGAGCGCAATAATCTCACGTTTCCGAGTTACTCACTTGTGTAGTATTAACTTGTAAAACAGTTAACTATGCCAATTTTCAACGACGCTCGTAAAAAAGTTCGTCGACGGCATGCATGAAATATTGCTCAACTTCGAATTATTAGTATTTGCAGAACAACTTTTCTTAGTGTTGGGTTGTTACTCGAATACAAATTGAATATTCAATGGAAATGTTTTTATTGGAAATTGTTGGAACGGAAGAAACAATTCATGAACACAATGCAGCTCAAGAGAAATTTGGAGGTTAACATCCATTTTCGGCGATGGAAATGTTTCGCGATGCTCATTTAAAGAATTGAGAGACCTCACAGCAAATTTCTGGATGAAAAGTGGAGAGCTTATGAAACAATTCCATGAAAAGAACGAACTTTAATTTCCGATGTAGGAATCACGGAATCATAGTGCGGAGCGTTTTTCTCGTGAAATGAGTTTTAAGTTTTGCTTTTATTATTCAGAAATATGCTACCCTGTAGAAAGAATAAAGAATGCTAAAATGTACACACATAGATGATTTTAGATTATATAAAGTTTTAATTGTAAATACGATTGGGTTCAAGAGTTCAAACAGCCCATTTCATTGAACAAATTACAAGACGAGTTTTCGCATATTTATCCTTCTTCAATTCATTAACTTTCGTAAATGGATAGAATAAAAATAGTAGTTGAAACTTTTCTAATGAGAAAAGTTGTTGTCGAACCTAATTAAAAGTTCGGTTTATAGCTGGCATCATGTTATAATTCAATTACATTTTTTATCGCGATCTTTAAAATTTAGTCGAAACTTAAATTCGAAATAGATTAAGAACATAAGAAATCCTATCGCAACATGTTATTCCACTTGTAAAAATGGAAGAAAACGTGCGAATATGGCATTCCGCAGACCCGTAGCATCAACTGAAGTGTCATTTTCAAGTTGTCATTCTTAGAATGCCATTTTATACACTTCCGAAACGTATAAATTCTCTCAGCTCATCGGAATTCAGCAACTTCCAAGTTTACGCTGAAATATAAATTACCAGATGATTCCGTCACGTGTAGGAAGATTGGAAAAGTTTGTCTACAGTTATGTAAATTTGTCTTAAATGTGGAATCTCTGAACGCGTTCCTCATAAGTTTCGTAAATCAATGTTTGGTTCTTCAAAATAAATATTGTCGCGTGAAAAAATTTGCATACATGAAAGAAATTGTAATAAAAAATACAGAAGAACGCATTTCTTTCAAAGATGTGCGATCATTAGACTTAATATTGACTCAACGAAGCGTGGTAAGTTTTGTCTTTCCCATCATCGGTTTACAAACGAGAGGAAATTGATTGTTCCTTCTAAAGCATCACCAATCCGATTCATGAAAGGATCTGACAGCACAGGTTGACAAAGGCTTTATCAAGCAAGCCTCTTCAGAATTGTTTGCCAAAACGGTTTCAAGACGATTCAAGAGTGTTCATGATCCGTTGACTATGATTCAATAAAACGATACTACACTTATTTGGATTTGCGAGTGACTCAAAAAACAGTTTTTTAAAAGGAAGTATAAAATTTACGATGTATGATTCGCTATCGTATCGGGAATTTGCATTTATATCCAGTAGAAACCGCGTTGCTTACTCGGAAAACAGCAAATAAGAAGCGGATAAAACTTTAAATTTATCTATATTCAGTTACTAGTTGGTAAGCACTAGAAAAGATTTCGGAAAAATTCCCGAGTCAAGTGAGCCCAGATTGCGTGTTTACGATGGGGCACATCCTTACATGTCCTCTTCTGTCACGGCTTAACGTGTATTGATGGGAAAATCTTGTTTACGCTCAATATTTGCGAACAAAATGAAGTATATACAGCGAGAAAAAATGCTCTACCAAGATGAATTTTTATTGAACTCCAGCTTTTGTAAACGCGATGAAAAATCTTTGCAAAAGTTTAACATGTAAATAATAAATGGCTTTTTGACTTGAAGGCATTGCTTCACCATTGGAAGCGAATACATAAAACAAGCTTCTCTCCAATCGACTGGATTCTGAATTATTCGACTTTATATTCCGGTCTGTCCAGGTCTATCGGTCACTCCAGAGAGTATTTTTCTTTTCCGTCATGTGACCTGGACGTTCAATCAATCACCGCCAAAAGCTAAAGTGACTGTCGTGGCGATTAATACATCCATGGAACAATGATTCGATACCTACGCACTGGACGTTTGATAATTGTTGACAACTGATATGCTGTTTTATATGTGAGGTTTGAAATTATGTGCAATTGAAATGTCGCTTATGCCGAATAAACGACAAAGTGGATTGAAATGTATATCAATTGGGAAGCGTTTCCGATAACAGGTCATTCTAGCTCTGATTTCCAGTTTGTACAGTTATTTAGTATAGTCAATTAATGCTGTTAATCACCATGAAATAATTTTTTGACGAAGATTATCATGACTCAAGCTAATTATACACAAAACGTATCTTGATCACGGTATCTCTGATGCAGAAATGAATGTAGAGCGCCATGGTAGAATTTGCACAGAGGAAGTCAACATAATGTTTGTATTGACCCTTGAATTACCTTGCAGCCATTGGTATACCTGGTAGCTGCTGTAAACTGCAAGATTTAACGTTGATAAATGCTGTTACTCATTCATAGTCACAGATAATGTTAATCCTTAGCAAATGTATTCACACGTGCTACTACGGCAATGACATTAATAGAGATTACAGGATATTATACCTTTTCGATCAATTATTTAGCGTCGCTGTTGTCACAAATGTTTATCAGCGTTTCAAGACTTCGAAACATGGGTGCGTGAAGCTAGTCACGCACCCATGTTGGGTGCGTGAAGCTAGCACCGCCATTTTGGAAAATCAAAATTTTGTCACTGCCAAAATTATGTGTACTTTATGTGTTATTTATGTGTGGAAATTAATATTCCACTGCAAAAAAGCAGAATTCGATGCCAATATTTGTAATCTGTCAGCACGTTGATGCAAATCTAATGACATAATATGCATCCGTATTGATCTGCAGTGAATTCAACTGCAATATCTTGCGTTCGTCTTACGAACGAATATTCCTTTTATTCTGATGTGAAGAATTTCTGCCGAAATGCGAGTCTTGCACGTGACTTTGCAGTAACTGAACCGTAAATTTGAGATTACAGTTTTATTTTTTGACATTAAGTTACGGGGACAACGCGGGCATCCATTTATTTGAAAAACGACTCGATATTATTGAACGTATTAGTTTGAAATTGTTTGACTGTTAATAAGAAAAAAAGCTGAATCTTTTATATTAAAGTTATCGTGAAAAGAAATTTCGCCTGTTTCTGGTGTGTTATAAAGATCGAAAAGTAGCAGTAATTGCTTTTTTTCCAAAAACCAAAGTTACTGAAATTTAATGTTTTATCTCCCAAATTCCGTAGTTAATTTTATTACATGCCTTATTACTTTAGTGCTCATTGGGTAATAAGATGTCGAGACGGGTAATGCGGAAAATTTATTCATTTATTTAGAGAATAAGCTCGTAGTTGTAAAATAGCAGCGATGTATATGTCTCTTTAATATCCGACATTCGGAACATTGAGCAAGACAAGGTCAGCGTGGGGTGTAGTTAGACGAGTAATGCTCTTTTAAATGGTTATACAGAGGACACTAGAGTAAAAAGAGCTTAATCGTTGCCGGTTTATGCATGCTGCAGTAAATGCACAGCTCATTTTGCCCGAAATTGCAAGTACAGCCTTTAGTGGTAAATTCTAAAGAAGTGACTTGAGACCAATTTCAGCAGTGCTTGTACTCTCAACACATGCAAATTGACTCTAAACCATAAATGGCTGCAGGGAGGGTGATCCAAAGCACGCAGAATAGTGGCAACCACAAACTTTCAATCGCAATAATAGCGCAATTGGCCCTTAAATTCATGGCGATTTATAGACTTTTCTCTCCGCGTAAGCTTTTTGGAAAAATAGTACTCATTTTCGCGCTTGGCTTTTTGGTTGACAAAATATAGATAATTATGTAACACAAGTCGATGCAAAATTTGCGTAAAAGCTATAATATGATAGAATAAAAAGTAATGAGCAACACGATAATATGGAAAAGTATAAAGTTACACTGAAGCTGGAAAAAACCTTTTTTTAATGGGTTGTTCAACGCGAACGTTACTTCATACGCTCAAGGGACATCATTTCATGTTCAAAGTTCTAATAATATTGCCTTGTGGAAAATGTCTCGGCTGACCCTTCTCATTTAAATTCCATTATGAACGTGAAAATAAACACTTTTACATTTTACCAGCATAGTCTCTCCGCTGTTTTGAAAATAAATTGCGTACCCTATTCCGACATTGCTTTTAATGAAACGTTATTACGTTGATGTTGTAAAATACTAAACAAGTTTGTTTTTGTAATCAAATTTGTTAACGCAGTTTTATATTGTTCAGTTAAAACCATGGGATGGAATTTTCAGTTAAAACTTGAATTCCGTTGTGGAAATTGGCGGATCCATATAGTTTATTGTTCCAAGCGATTGTACCTCATTTAATTACGTCAGCAAAGAATATTCGTCGATAGAAGGGTGTTTAACTCCCATAAATTGCAATAATTGTTAGCTCAAGTGGGTCGCTGTGGTTCCAATTCACATCTGCGACAACACCGCAGGCTTGTTTTAATTGCTCAAGTTTCTGTAAGCGGTTAACCCTTCAATTAGTTATTGATCTCATTATGCGGCCATACAGTGACCCATGTGGCCATTAGGACACGAGAAGTTCGCTAGGGTGTAGGAAGATTCCTCTACGGAAATCAATGGCTCTTAATGGCACAATTTTTCCTCCATCCCAATGATCGATTCGTTAAGCAAAAATTTGAATTTTGTAAACCCATTTTGAGTTTATAAAAACCATTGTTTTGGATTTTTCAAAAATGAAACAGAAGATTCTCGAAAACATAAAAATCTCGTGGTTTAAAAAATATGCAATTCGTTGTTTAATCTATTCGCGAGTGCAAATATTCGATCCAATAATTGATGTACCACATGGAATGACGTTTGAGGTGATTAAAATTTTCTACATAGCACATCAAAGAGAAGTAGAAAATTGGAATTGATAATAACTGCAACAGGTAAATGCGGCATGTCGATCACTCGACCGAATTTTACAAGGATTGTTTTCTCGATTTTGTCATATTTTTGTGAATCCCTGAGAATGATAAAAATTCATGTAACCAATTGCTTCAAGGCATATTTTACAATCGAAGAATATTTTTATCGATGCGAACTGACCAATAAATAATAAAAAAGCAGCTTTACATTTTTTGCAACCCTGTCGATTTCTGGGAGAGCTTTGTTCCAACAATTGTTATTTGACGAAAGTTATACGTGACAAAGAACTGAAATCCAGTTCACTAAAAAAGTTGTATGTTGCGATAAAATGGAATGCGGCATAGCCTGAAAAAATCAATTTCAGAATTCTGTAAGAGCTTCTCACCAGCACATTTCAAGACGTTCTTCGTTTAGATTAAGTGTCTGACTCAGCATTCTATGACTACTAACTTTCAGGACGACGTCGGCTGTTTGACAGACACTGCATCCAGCCAACTGTTATCTAGAGATGCGGATGTATAAGGTTCACAAGTTATGCAATATCCGTGAATCAAATTTGTATTTCTTGACATCTGGAGAAGAACGGGGATTAATATGATACGAAATAAAATACAATATAAAAGGAATCCTGAATTTCGGTTACGATAAAACAAAGAAGTTTCAACATTCTTCGATGTATTGTGCGAATGATGAATTGACGTAATATCTCATGAAATTTAGAAACGTATTTGACGGCAGATCAATTTAATAGAAAAATCATTGATGTACTTGAAATTGTGATAAAATAAAAATGATAGCAATTCCGTAATTTACGGACCTTTTGCATGTGCAATGTACCATTAGCTGATGAAATTGGCGTAATTTTCCGCCGTTTCTTTAAAATAGATTCGGAATTATGCCGATATCCTATTCGAAGTTGCTATTTGAACGTGATTAAATGTAAACATTGGTTGGAAATTATAATCATTTATCAAATTACTAAGATGGAGATGAATAGTTCAAATACGACTCGAGATATTGCGGAAAAATATCACTGCGGTAAAGTATTCTTTTCGGATTTGAGCAGCAATATTCCATTCGAGCGCTGCAATATAGAAACAATGAATCATGGAGATGGCAGTTGATGACATTCATGAAAGTCTGCTATAAAAATGCCTTCTGTGCACAGTAAAACGAATCCGTTAATTTCATGACATTCAGAAAGTTTATAAAATGAATTGCGACTTCATAAAACTGCAATTACGAGAGCCCAATTTAGTCTACACGTTCATCTATTTGTTAATTGAACTTTATTAAATTGCAAGATTCATTCTTCCGGAACTAATAATTAAAAAATTGACTCTTGACTATAATTAGGATTCTTATATCGACGTTTTTGAGAACTCAGCATCTGTGGAAATTGAATTTCTGTGCGTTTGATGGCCCATTTTGACCTTTTACCCTCGGCGGAAGTTTGATCACAAAATTAAAATGAAAAATTAGAACTACGGCTGGTAAAATCCACTTAAGTGTCGCGGCATCGTTGAAAGCGTTTCTTTACGGCTTAACAATTTTTTAATTTTACGAGCTATGACTTCGGTTCAATTAAAACTTTAGCCATTGACGCTTTAACCAACGGTACCTATTTCTTCAAGTCCATTATTTTCATGTAATCGTCATTCTGGAAATTGATACGGCGAACAAAGTTCAGATTCTATAAAAGGAGGAATGGGGTTATGAAAACTTCAGTTTCATTAGGGAGAACATTGAAACCAGATTTGACAATGCTCGCATTAGAGTGTGCCATTTTGGGACTCTTGGCTGCAGTGTCTGTTCAGGTACCATTCAAACAATGATGTATTAATATCAATCTTCATCACAGTTTAACTTGCATACCGAAGTTTCTTGGTTCACAAAAATGCTTCACTCGATCAATTTTAATATCCAAATTCGCGACAAATATCATTGCTCTGGGCTCGGCTGTTACGTACTTGAAAAATCGGTTACTTCGTCTCGCTCTTAAGAATCTGATTTCAAACTTAACGTTGTATCCTGTGAGTTAAAACGTTACGAAATTGTAAACGCTTAATTTTACGTATGAGTTGTGTCAATCGCAGCAAAGCCTTGAGCCTGAGACCTGCACAATCCAATCAAGCGCGAAGTATGAAAAGATTGTGAAAGCAATATGCACTATGCCATGTCCATGACAGTTTAATCCATTAAATTAATACATTTTTTGATTTCACTCAAACAAATTTAAATATTCAAAACGTTTGTATAAGTATCGTGATTTTGTAGCAATCGTATGGACAACTCAGACCTTCCTGGTTCCCATCATACCCCCCACAGTTTCCACCTGAGCAGGGGTTCATGTGTGGTCGTCCCATAAATTATCCGCAACAGCAATATTTTCCAATTGGTATGCCACCACCTCGTCTGATGCGTCAGACAGGTGACCCACGATACGGAACTGCCAGGTCTTTTACAGGTCCGATGATGCCTGGTCCCTTTTCTCCGTATCCGAACTTTTTTGACGATGGAAGTGAAAATTCAAACACCAATATTAATTACAATACTGACACGATGCGTAGGAGTCTTCACGCTTCGGCAAAAGAGTAAGATTTTTAACTGTTTTTATGCCTACAGACAGAACTTTGGATTTGCCAGAATTTATAAGATGAAAAAAATGCATCGTTATGAATGATCGTATCTCTTTTCTGGATATCAATAATTTTTCATTTGATCCGTGTTTTAGTAGTGGGAAAGCGACTAGTGACAAAAATACCAGCGTCAACGTGAATAAAAATAGAAGGTTTGTGTTCTGAAAAGATTCATCTTTTTTTCACCGGATAAAGAAGCTGTTGATCGTGCTTTATCTCGTAGATGATTTCGATTCTTATAGAAATGAATGTTTCTGATTTACTGATTTCAGGTAGAGATGATTGACGTTCATTTTGAACGCTAGCCTTAGTTACTATGTTTCCATGTCTCTCTCTCTCTCTGTACGGAATGAGTTTTCTTGTAGAATAAACCGTTTTCTTCTTCATATAACCTCTTTTTTATTGATAGTGATAATCTCCCGTGAAAATGAGATCTCAGATCTTTTCTCAGAATTTTTGGTCTGAACTGTCTGAACATATTTGAGCAGTCCAATTTTCAGATCAGTACACATTTCTACGGGCTCTGCAAGGAAAATTTACCGGAAGATCCAATAAATTGTACTGTACAAAGAGTTTTTCTGACCATTTGTGCTGAATCATCATGAATTTTGAATTTCTGACGCAGAAAATGATTGCGTTGAAACAGGCTGAATGAACGACCGAGGATTTTCTTCGCGTTAAATAACTTTTGCTAGAAAAAAGTTCCAATGAAAATGAAATATTCCTGAAGGGCCATCTGCATTGTAAATGAAAAATCCCCGGTTAGACGCGTCAACATTCAATGCTTCTCTTTTCACGTTTACTGTTCAGCGCCTCAGTTGAATAAGTGACTTTTATGATTATGATACAAAAGGTCATGATT
The DNA here is from genome assembly GCA_022816865.1 of Zelostemma sp. ZL-2020. NCBI lineage: Eukaryota > Metazoa > Arthropoda > Insecta > Hymenoptera > Platygastridae > Zelostemma > Zelostemma sp. ZL-2020. Next base: position 28,784 of record JABFQM010000269.1, on the reverse strand, counting down.
TATAACTATTAAATCTGCTCATTATTGTTAAACTGATTCTTTGTTTCGAATTTTGCAACGTCTTAAAATGAAATTGTAGCAATTTCATTCGTATCCACAACAACCGATTTTCTTATACTGCTAGAATTCTAAAGTTCTCAACTGCACTTCAGCATTCAGGCCAGCGAATTACCCCACTAAATTCTCTATATATAATTCCTTCTTCTGGCGCATGAAGATTACAACAACGGGAAGAAAGTAAACTAATTCAAAGTTCAAGATACTACCGCCTGAACAGATTCATATAATCCCGTGTTACGATGTACCGCGAAAGATGCGCTGTCTTTAGCCTCCGAAAAGGTTCATCAAAGTTAATTGCTGACCCGGGAAAGAGTTGCATCGTAAAATGCCTTTAGTATCTCTCAAACACCTTAAGTATTTCTTACAAGAAAACCGGAAGTCAGACGAGCGAGGAGCTCAAATTCTCACGAAGTCGACGGAGAAGGTAACACAAATCTTTCAGGCGCATTTTTATGTGTAAATTCCGGAACTAATTCTCACGTTCCACACACTTTTTTTATGATTTCTCATGCTCATCAACATGAATTCACGTCGTATAAAGTTGAAACAGAAAAGTAACAGTTTGCAGAAATTTATTAGTTCTGAAATAAATGGCATAAAATATGTTAAGAGGACATTTTAAGGCGGCATTCTAGTTGAGACGTTCAAGGGATAAGATTTAGATCGTGAAAATTTCAGTTGAACCTGAAGACCTAACATAACCTAAACTATAGGTTATAACCTCTTCCCCGGGAAATCTTGTTTAATACAATAAAAATGCCATTCATCTCAAGTAAATTGAGTTTAAACGTTGAGTTTAAACCGCAAAGAATTTTTTATTCCGTGAGTTCAATTCCAATCGAACAATTCGTGGCCACTGGTATTTAAATAAAATGCAATGAAATTTATTGGAAGTTTCTTGCAGAAGTTGTCTTGTTTATCACTGCTAAAAACGAAGGAAACAGGAAAAAAAAGTTTAGATACCCAGCGATAAAGTATTTCCATAATTCATCGGTCGGTTTATAATTTGTTGAGAGGGATTTGTGGGAGTTGAAGATAAAGTGAGTCAGATAGATAGGAGCTCATCCGAACTGGGAAGAGACGGATGGAGGATGGTTCCGGATTCCTCTTAAAGCTGTTGGAAACTTCTTCATGTGATTAAGAGCCTATTTGACCCAGATGCCTTAATATTTCCCAGTTTTGCGAAGGCAGGAAAGGAAGAACAAGTGGGAAAAAATATACTTCAGCGAACAGAAAAATAGCTTCGTTTTAGCAGCTATATCAGCATTGTCAGTCAAGTATTATTCATTTCTACCAGGATAGCTACCAACTCGAACAGAATTCGGTTCTTTCAGATTATACGTAAGACATGAAGCTTGCATTGGTAATATTTTTATCCAGGATTCCGGTCACGTCTTCACCTCGTCAAATTTCTTTCTTTCGTAGATTACATTATTCGTTTTATTAAAAATTCCAACAAAAATACGGTTCATACATTAACAAAATCATCGGAATTTCCATGCTGAATTTGTTCCGCATTTTTATTGAAATAAAATATATAATTTAGCTGAATGACGCTACGATAATTTATGATGAAAAGGAAAAGTTCTTGAGATGTGGCGACTTTTCAGCTGATGCGTTATTCGAAAAACTTGAATCCAGAGTGGACCTTTTGTGGGCTAGCGTCAAAGCGTTCAAAGTCCTGTGCACTTCTTGCTCTTGACTTGACTCTCGAAACAGATTCGAGTGAGTTAAATTTCATTTTGACTTTTCTAACCGGGTCGAGCAGTTTAGTTGAAGAGACCTGCATCTTTTCCAGTCTTAATGGATTTCGCATTTCCGAAGAGCTTCAGCTGCTTTTCTCTTATTTGTCACTAAATTCCATTGCTGCTTTCCTCGATTTCTTTATTCCATTATAATATGCATGACTCGAAACTTTGAACGACTAAAACTATTCTATATTCAATTATAATGTGAAACGTGTTATCTTGTTGAGTTCTAACTGAACCTCGAATTGGTATGGGCTAAAGTAATTCATTTTTTTGGGCTAAAAGAAACTTCTGATTTGCTTCAACAACAAGAATTGTTCCGAAACATAAGTTCTTGAAGCTGATGAAAGATGCGCGTAGCGCCATCTTTATCATCAAAGGCCCGTAGGCCAATGTGAAGCGTAAAAGCTCCAGACTTTGTACATCATACAATGGTGAGAAATTTCAGGCTTTGAACGTACCACAAAACTTCCTACCGAGGAAATATGCAACATTATGAAACTGCGTCATTGCGGAGATTCAATTTAGCTCAATCAGAATTTATAAAAGTAATCTTCAGATCTCAAAAAATTCGCGGTACGAAGCTAACTATTTCCTAAAAATTTAAAGACGAATAAATGTTCTGTAGACAGAAACGTATATTAAATATAGAATTTAACTGAGATAAGATAATGAGTTTCAAGTTTTTCCATGGAACAGAGGAGCCATTTATGGGGTCACCATTGGATTGTCGCATCAGCAAGAAGGGTCGTGCCTTTTAATAAACGAAAATATGTGGGTAGTATCATTCGAAAACTTTTAAACCCTCCCACAAAACAAAAAAACGTGAAGGTTTCCTGATTTCTTCTGTATGAAAGGAGGAAGAAATAGGGAATGATCATTTTGCAGTTCATAGAAATAATTTCTGATGGAAAGTAGATCTCCGTCTTCGACTAAGAATATTTCTCAAAGAAATAAGTAAGTCAATATGGGCTTAAAGCATTTCTAGCGAATAAAGTTCCAGCGTAGGGTATACGAGCTGAGTGCTCTTGAATGCGAGTTATCAAAACGCTTGTCTCTATTTTCCGGCTCGATTTGTTCTCCAAATTACAGTACAGAAACTACCTTGGTTGTAAACACGGAGTGTTCGATGATTTCTTGCGCTACGTTATGTAGTCTGTTTTTGAAACTGCGTTCATTTCAACCTAATATTGTTATGTGAAGACCTGAATAAACATAAGCTTGCGGAATTTCCCTTTATTAGTCGAGCTTGAGGTTCGCCAAGTTTCACCTTCTCTCTTTGTCTTCGTCTATTAACCCTGGGTTATTAATTTAATAAATCTTTCATCAGAAAGTGCGCACCTGAACCTCGAAAGAGCACCGTAATTCGAATAACGCGCGTACGTATTTGTATGACGTTAAGTAGAACACAGGGGTGTTCGTTTTTCGCAATAAAAAGAATCATTAAGATAATTAAGATCGTTTGTTCGGATAATATCTCCTTATTTACAATCTGTAATATCCAAAAGTGTTGTTTCAATTTACTTCCACGATATTGTGAACTCTTGAGCTTTGTCGCGTATATAATCGAAACTTCCTTGCTCGTCGTGATAAGTTAAACTGAAGTTTCTTGCTTTTCAGTTGTTCTTGCGAGGCTTCCAGTAACTTCCGAAAACATTAACAAATGATCGTGACCCCTGACAGGAAAGTGCACGTGAACAGCATTCGACGTTTGCACCGAGAGAAGGATCGACTGTCCCGTAAGTTAAACGTTTTTAATATATTTTTTGTGCCGGAGTTTCATATAATTGATTATAAAATGCGTTTTGAGAAATCGGTCTCCTGGCGATACGCTATAACCTGAGTACAAGTCATCTTAAGTTACACTTTGAGTTGTAAAACGCGAAAATGCAACTTAACGAAAATTATTAAACTATTGTACAGAGCGAAATTTTTCTAAGCATTAATGATTTAAGTATTCATGTATTTCAAGCTCGAAATACTATTGATGTAGGCAAATGACAACTTTCTGCCGAATAATCAATTTTTTATTTTTAGTCGAACTATTCATTTACTTGTTAAATTAAAGAAATCTCGATTAAAGATATCGGTCGAACCATCAAGGTGTTTCATAGTTGTACTATCTACTTTACACAAGATCCGAATTGACGCCATAAAACTGAGGTTGGTTTTATAAATTCCATGCTATTCGGAATCACGCAAAATTTCAATCCTGAAAGTTTTCCTTATGAAGTAAATAAAAAGGAATTGCAACACTCTAAATAATTAAAATGCGGATTCCGCTTTGACGCGTAGAATGGCGTATAAATGAATAGCACGAATTTGGAAAAAATGTTGCCCGAAGAGATTTGAATTCGTGAAAAATCATCATGCCATTTTCTCTTTTGATACGAATTCTCTCGCGAATGTTTTGCATTCGAATACCAAGTGAAAAATATATAAAGAAATGCATGCTTTTTGAGGCGTAACAAGATTGTAAAAAGCTTTTCACGCTTGGATTGGAGCACCTTGAGCGACGGTGTGCCTTATTTATCGTCGATAAAGTGTTGTGCATTTTATTGTAGGCCGAGGCATTTCGACGTTGCGTTAATCAAGATTTCGTTCCATAAAAAACGCGTAAACCCATATTTCGTAATACTTAATTACTGCGGTGCACCATCGTAAAATATTTTATTTTTCAAGTTCGTACAGTCGAAGTATTTTCAAACAAATACTTTATTCTCTGGATGCATTTTCCTAAAATTCATTTTCAGGATGTTTTTCAATGTTCACATCAAAATTTTACACCATCATTTATGCTTGTTAACGAATTGCAAAGGATCAGAAGTTTCGTTTGTGTCAAACGGGAGTTCGTGTTATCCGAATCACTGCACGCAAAAACCGAGTAATTGAAAATCAGAAGTCGTGTTTCCCCGTTATTTTGCAAAGAGATAGTGAACTATTTCCATCAGTATCATATCAATCACGCGCTGTTAAAAATTTATACTGTTTACACCGTAAAAGACTAGTTTTATTATGTTACAAATCTTAAGAAGCAATTAAGTTCGAGAGCAAATTTTAGTCGAGAAGTGAGTACTTTCTATTTTTTTAATATGTAGAGTATTTTTTCGTAATCAGTGGATATTACAAATTGACAAATCGGTTGTTCATACAAGTTCGAACAGTTAATTAAACCACAGAGATATCCACTGCATGAGATGATTAGACACGAACAATATTTTACACGGCAATTATTTGTGATGCATTCATTCGAAGGCCAAATTAATTTGCTTATTTCGTAAATGTTTGATATGACAAAAGAATAACAATTTTCCTATTCCAATGGAGAAAAATGATTATTTTCTCCACCGAATAACTGAGCGAGTAAAGTTTCTAAAAAAATGGATACTTTTTTCGCATTTTGCATCATGCTCGAAATTAATTGCTTTTCCAAGGCTATGGTTCTTACGCATTGGAATTTCGTGATAATTTAATCAGCCCCTGAAGGAGAGAACTTACTGCATTTCGCGACTAATTTAGTACCTGATAAAATATTGCGTTTACGAACTGCAGAAAGGACGAAATAAACTCAGTTTTGTATCGGGATGCTAAAACATTACTCATCAAGTGACTGCACTTTTCCGCGAGCTAATCTGTTGAATGAACGAGATGGTGATTAAAATTTACTCTTATTCAGCGACACTTTATGAGTAATTTCCAAGAAAGTGTAATATTCGAGCACAATAATGTCACTCCCGCGAGTATTTATAGTTAGCTAAAATCCTGTTCGGGATTTTCCATTAATTACAATGCTTTGAGGAGTGAGTTTAGTCATTCCCTGGCATTAAAATTTGCAAGTCTCTCGGGCATTGAAATTATGAACTTTTATACGCTCGGTATTTGCTTGTTCTGCAGAGACATTTTGACAGTGAAAAAAGTAGAAAAAGCCGTAAGATAAGAACGCCGTGATTGTTTTAAAAGCACATGGTCGATATCAATTGAGAGAATCTCATTAAGTATTTTCCCGATATTGCATTTTCAAAAGCTCTCTTATCCAGCTTACTTGCATGACAATTCTGGAAAGACATTCAAGGAAGATGAATAAAAAGAACAAGCTTATCAATCAAAATAATAATTGTTCAACAAAATTTTATTGACGATGCATGTCGATTTTTTTGGGGATCATGTTATTACTTGCAAACGTGTATTTCTCAGGGGTAAAATTTTCCTTTGATACTTATCCGTGACCATGCGCTATGCTCATGTGATTACATCTCCTTTTTCTCTTTGACATTCGGTAATAAACCGATTACGTTTTTGTCCATTACGCATGAGAAATCACGTACATTCAAAACTAGATTTGTTAAAGGGAAATTTCAATTAAATTAACAAACATTTCAATTTCAATTAAAAATCTCATCGGTCATCCTCTTGTATAAAATTCATTTGTTGTTGTTACCACGAATGTTTAGCCACATCTGGTAAAACCTTTTTCAAATATGCACGTTTGAAAGCAGATAAAATGTTAATCGATACAAAATTGAAAGAATCATCAAAATTGAACGATCGATGCTTCCGGGCGGAATTTTATAGCTCTGGTAGCCCGAATTTCAGCCACATGGGAATTCTCTGAAGTCTCATCCATGTGTAAATTACGTTCTAAACTCTATACATTGTTATTTCGGTAAGTTTTCGAACTCAAAGCGATAGTGATATCCGATACGATTTTTTATGAGATTGATCTTTAATAAATATAAAACACAAGACAAAAAAGTCCTTGTATTTCTATAATTCGAATTACGATGTATAGAAATTACCGTATTTAGTTTGCAATCATCCGGTTAGATGCCAGAAAATTTAGCATCGCCGAATGCTCGGATGTTAATTTCCTCAGGGATAGGTTTTCCGGCGCTTAATTTATTGCTTTTTTGCGATTTATTGCCATGGAACGCTGCGCGTTGGCACTGAGATAAAACAAGCGAAAACGATGCCCAGAAAGCGCAGTGCATACTCATTAAGCTTTCAAACTTGATTCGTCAATAAATTACAATAAAACAGAAGCAAATTAAAGCAGTATGAAATTGTATCTCATAATTATTATTTAATAAATACAACCCATAATTCAATTTTCATGGATACATTTCAACGAGGGCCATCGGTTGGAAAATGGACATTTTATCAATTTTGTTCTCGTTTTTCACCAAAAATTACTTCGAGTAAATGTACCAATTACCGTCACCGTAAGCAACACGCAAAATTTTGCAAAGCTCACGAAATTATTTCGTCAATTCTTTTTGAACAAAATGTAGATGAATCGTGTACTCCTTTTTACTAATTGGACACATGCTTTGAATTTTTAAAACAATAAAGACATGCACTGAATTCGTGACGTTAATACGTACCTCATCATTTCATTTCACTTTGAATGAAATTTGTCAAAGGTAGCAGATAAAATTTATGATGCTGGGTAAATAATAAAAATGCAATATTTGTATCATTGTTTTCGTAAGAGTATTTATTTAGTGGTTAATATAAAAGCACTCAACAGTTTTATCGGTCACGATTTTACCGTTTATCATCGACGATGATAGTGGTTGCTACTTACTAATAAAATAGTTCCATAATGCTTTCGAGGCAAGATGCTTTCAAATTTTACTTCAACTAAAAGCAGCTGATGGTATTTTATTGCCACGAGCATTGTTCGAGTTAACTTTATAATGATTATGTACATGATTATTAGAAAAATGCAAGAATTACTCCAACGTAATTTATTGTGGAACACATTTTTCTTTAAAATGCATTGTTAATTAACTCATCCATTAATGTATTCTTTGATATTTAATGAAGAAGCAAGACACGACTTTAACCAACGAGAAAATAAATTCTGGGGATTTAGTATGAGAAATTTCATTAAAAAAGGCATTCTTTGATAATGAAAGTCGAGACGAGGAAAAATTTTCCATTCACGAGTAATTTCGCGTACACCCATAAATCTTTTTTAATCAGAAGCTGCGCAAGTATAACAATTTCAAAGAGTTGTTGTATATTTTTTGTGTAGCATATGATTAGTGTGAAATTCTCTTAATTTTGAAACTACATTTTCTCTGGTACACACATGCTATGTAATTTTAAAAAATACTGTTGTTTAAATCAAGCAAGAAAACGAAATTATAACTGAAGCAACCTCGAATTCTGCACGATTATCAATCGAAAAACAAATGTATAAAATATAAAAAAGAATTATTTTTTAAACACTCGGGAAAAAGTTGTTGCAAATCATACAAAATGTTTAATGATTTGCATCGTAATTAGCGCGATTAAAATCATGAAACTTGCGATACTATATTTAGGGTGAGTTAGAGATTGTGAGTTTGAAATAGATCATTAATTTTTCCCCAAACAAATAAGCGCTAATTTTGACGCACGACGAAAGTGCTTTTTCCGCGATCTGTTTCGCTTATCAGCGTAAAGAGGTCGATGAGAATTGACTTCCGAAGCTTACTTCTTGCAAACTCATCGCATGGACGATGATTTAATGTACTCTAGTGAGCTCATTTGGGACATGCAGTTTTGTACTCGCGCGTAGTACTGAAAAATAAATGAATAAAAAATTGCCAATGTGTACTTTCATTTTTTGTTAATGCAATGACAACCATAGTTTTGGATCGTCAATGTTTTTGTAAGAACAATTTGAGTGCGCGTATATACATATTCGCTTGAAGATAATTTAGAGAATCTGTTCGAAAACCCAATAATTTTGATCGAGGTATTTAGCCAATGTTGATTAAATTGCACAGTTCGATGGAAGTTATAATCGCGCGGTGATTTTTAAATAATTTCATGGTTAATTAAGTTATAAGTTTTAGCCAATGTTGATTAAATTGCACAGTTCGATGGAAGTTATAATCGCACGGTGATTTTAAAATAATTTCATGTTTAATTAAGTTATTTCATTCGTTGTCACTTGAATATATAACATAATTATGAAGCGTTCGTTAGATTTTGTAATAATAATCATACGAATAATTTCTTATCAAAACTCTCGTTGGTTTGCGATGATTATCATTTTAATGTTGTATAATATTTGTTGTATAAATGTCGTAATAAATGTTATTTGTAACGTTATACATATCTATAGTCATGTTAATTATCATAATTCAGAGCAAGTCAAATTCCAACTTTCTCTTGCTTCATGAAATAATAAATTAATTGGATTAGTTCACATAACAATAGTGCACTCCATTTTCGAGTGAATTTCGCGAAAGTTTGGAGCTGCAAACGAAACAAATTCATTTAATTATTATGGATAATTATAAAAATCTGAAGATTATTTTTTATTTTACGAATTTTTCATCGGAAAGAAACTCGAAGTGTGGACGGATTTCTCCAATTCGCTGAGTGGATCAGATTGTTAGATGGTGGGGATAAATCGCGTGTTTGAATGTCTATTTTACGTGCTGCGGCAGCGGTAATTTACGATAATTCACGAGACGTCAGTGGCTCAGACTTGGATTATTTAAGACCACGAGAACGACATTTGTAATGGACAGAATGAAACGGCGTCGATATGGCTTGACAATTTTTGGTATAAAATCTACATAGAAGGTTACTAAAAAAAGGACAATTTTTCATCACAGTTTTCAATTTATTCAGTACTTTTTGTCGAACAAAAAGCTAGATAGTGAATTAAAATTTCATGAATCAGGAAGAAGCTGAAGTTTTATGCAAAAATAGAGTTTATGCATCGATGTGAAGTGGAAAAAAAGCCGAGTTGATGATTTCTTTCATGCCAGGAAGAGTGTTTGGTAAAAGCGTTAACTTTCTGTTGCTCAGCAGTCGTGAATGTGATATTTCCTACTGTGACCCTGACATCAAAGCTTCATGCAAACGACTTGTCACGCGATCAAGCTTTTTTCTTTCCTCACGATTAAAACTTTGGTGAGACAAGTTTCCCAAAGACTCGATGAATGAAACTGTTTTCCCTCATTTTCCATGCGATTGCCACGGAATGAAATGCGCGGAATAAATTTGTTTACGATGATGACTGAAAAATAATGTCAATGTTTTACTTTTCTTTCGTTCCGGGAGGTCAGAAAATGTTTTGCTTTTTACGAATAAATTGAAACTGTTTATACTAAAATTGCGCATTTTACAAGGGTTTAGAGAGCGTCGTTCTCGTGTTTTTATTTATTCCTATTTCCTCCCTCCACTTCAATTTGTTTTCTAATAACAGTTCCAAAGCAGATTACGGCAAACTATTTTAAAGCTCTCGCTTTAACTAAATTGACTTTATACCGTGCGCCATTTTCCGTTTTCTCCTTTGGCCCGTAAGCTTCCGCGGAAAGCATCCCTCCGAAGCTCACTTTTGAATCGGAAAACGTGGTTCTACTCAAAAGAAACCTTTCATGAAACTACTCCGAAAATGATAAAATTGCGATGAACCCGAACTACGCAACATTTTATTGCTGCCATTTTTTCATATCTACCAAAGAAAAACGCCGTTTCATTGCAGACACAGGAACGTTCGCATTTATTCCGGAAATTTTCAACCAGCTTGAGACATTTCTCGCTTCAAAAAAGTATTTAAATTATTTCACAGCGTTAGAATCTCAAAAAATAAACAAATATTGCACTTTGGGTATTAAAGAAATTCTAAAAATGTTGCGGGTTTTTCGTTTCCTCGAACTCGAAATATTTTATCACTCCGAGAATCAACATTTTTCAGCTCTAGGGATTTCATTTTTGAGCATTTTATTTTCATATTAAACGCGAACAGAGATGGAGGAATATTGTGGAACTGTCTGAAAGAATGTCTAACCTAAGGAGAAAAAGAGAAACAAATTGCGAAGTTACGGTAGGTCGAAGCAGCGCGAGGCTGAGAAAAAGGGCGAGTATATGTAGGGCGAGGTATTAAGGGGGGGAGAGGGACGCTCCATCGATTCACCCGGGGGATATGCATCCAGCATCTACACGACTGTGCTACTACTATAAGTTCACCGACATGCACACCGTATATAATCATAAATTCGCAGTGTGTGTAATTTCGTACATATCATACCGCACCTACATAACACAGACATTTATTACAAGCTTATTTACATTTCCAAGTTGTACATAACGTGTTTTACGAGGTATAAAATATTACCGAACGAAGGCGATGAAGACTGGATTGATGGAGTTTTGAATCACCCCCTGCATTCTTCGAAACGATTTTTCAAACTTGAGATTTCAGTTGATTCGAAATTTTTTAAGATTGTTTTTTTCAAGTTTCATGTGACTTTACATGCTCCCATTTTTCCATTTTCCTTTCTCGGCTTTATAAATCTTATTGCATACGTTTTTGCGTATTTTTATAGGAAAAGAAATGTCAGCCTAAAATTGTAAATATTTATGAGAATATTGTATTCCTAATATCAATTTTGAACTGCAATGGAAAATGTTTCGCGAACAAAAGAAAACCATAACTTTTGCTCGATGTGTATGCTGCATTTTGAATTTCGAAATGTTTTTTTCAATTCCAGAAGAGATGGAAATGTCCAATCCAATTCACAATACTTCTCGTTTCATATCCCTCTTTAAATTCGCTGTTTCTTTTCCCGTAATTCAATATCAAAGGCCCGTAATCGAAAGTGGCGTGTACATGACAAGGTGGTGCAACGTTTCAAAATGCAGCTGGTCCGTGCGCACACGAGACGTAAAAGACAAAAAGTGTCCGGCAAAAAGGCCGAAATCATTCGTCACTAATTTCCTTTCACAAGCCTGTTATGTACAACATGACTGCTTTTGGGCGGCGTGCATTTTATTTTAATTCATATAATGACAGACAAAAAGAACGCATGCAATTATGCAGTGGCTCGAGAAAAGTTTCCTTTCTCGATACCGTGTGAAAAACATTGGAACCCAATTTCATCCGATTTACACGAATCTGCGAAATGACAAGAAGACGATAAAGTATTCATTCCGCTCTCTAAATTCTATTGTACAGTGACATTCAATTTCCATAAATTTCTTCTGAAATAAAAGAATGTTTGCGCAAACTAAAACATAAATCTTAAGAATCCGATCATATTTTAACTGAAGGTATAAAATGTAAAGTGTATCGTTAAAGGTTCCGCGTGTCCTTAATTTGGTCTTTCCCATTGCACATGCGCCGATAATAAGAACAACAAAATAATCCAGTCAAGGATACAAAAGTGCTTAAAATTTATGATCGTTGCGCAATGTCCCAAACGCTTTACATCTGTAAGATCGATCACGACTGACGCATTATTTAAATGCGAGCGAGAAATTAGCTCGCTGTTTGTTTTTATTTTCGAGAGTCGGTAATTATAAGGTTCTGAAAGGCTTCGCGAAGATCGTATTTGCGTAATCGCAAATTGCGACGCAAAGAACCAAGGCCGAAGGAAAAGAGTGAAGCATGGAAACAATAGAAAATTAACATAACTGCGCCGAAACATTTCGCCGCTAAAATTCCAAGCTGCTATTGCGGGTCGCCTGTGCGTTCTCTTTTATAATTGCTGAGAAATGACTCTGGGAAAATGTTGCAACATCTGCGGCTACTCCTGTGAGAGCATTTTTCGTTTCTCAAATATTCAAATATGGATAATTTCGGGACGTTGGAATTTCATCCACTGGAATAAGAGAGACGGCACTGAGTAGTTACACAGCTGTTCGTAAAACTAGAACTGAGTTCGAACTCGAACTGCCATTAGTTAGCAGACGTGCTAGCATTGACGCTTATTTCAAAAACATGCCGAAGCTTTCGAAATTTCCGGGAGGCGAGAAAGTTCGCTACTTCATTTTCTCTTCGGAGATTGGGAGTTCGCGAAGCAGCGAATTGCAGTTTATACTTTTTAGCTGAAGAACTTTGAGATCAATTTGTTACTTTTCGAAAATTAAGCGGAGAATTCAGCAGGTCGGGAAAACTTCAAAAATATAAATATAAATATGAGTATCTTCTCGACAGCATCACCAAGAACATTTTGAATAATGGAATAAAGGAATCGCGAAAGTAGTGCACGATTCAAAAATTCTTTCAAGTGTCTCACACTCGGTGAAAGGAAGAAATGCCACACTCGACACTCCGTTCTTATCATTTCGATCGCTAATGTCACTAACTCCAACGTCTACAGATGATGCATCGATTTCTTGAAGAAAAGTTGAAAAGCCCATGAACGTTCGAGAATTTTTATTCGAAAACTTGGAACGGTATTTCAGTTTTTGTATTTAGAAAATTGTTTAAATTTTATATCTTTGAAAGAAGTGAATTTATCGATTGTTTGGTTGAAAGGACTCAAACTCAAGTTATACGGCGAGTAGCATTGTGATTTATGAGGTGAAAATTTCAAATGGTCATTCTCACAAAGTTGCAGTATGTGCATAGTTGCCGGTTCGAAACATCGACTGCCTCTGTAAAATAGCAAAAGTTCAATAGAGTGTACTCGAAACACAGCGCGGTTCGTGATTCGAAAGCATTGTGAAGCCATTGAAAAGTCTATAAGTTGCTTCGGAAATGGATGCCTTCGCCACGCATACAATGGTCGCTGGAAATGCAGGCTTAAATGTTTGGATGTATTTTGTAAAATCCTATCAAATGTTTTTTTCAGAGGGGGAGGAATTACACTCATCGATTCTTTTACTTTATTCCAAAAGAAAGCGATTGCGAAGATTTTGTCCTTTTATTTCATGAAAGAACGACAAATTTTTCAAGAACAAATGAATTTTTGGAATCGCAGTATTTTTCATTTTTCGAGTTTATTCTTTGTGTAAAATTTGTCTTGGTGGAATTTTCGTTTCATCTTTTATCAATTGATATTTCATGACAAAATTCTAGGGTTGATGTAATTTCACGAGGAACCTCAAAAGCCAACTATTGTCGTAACATTTCGCAAAAGCCGGAAACTTGGTGTTACGTTTGGAAAATTTTCATTCACCAAGTTTCGCAATTGTTACTCAAATCACAAAGTTTTCGTGATGAAGTGCGCCAAGTGCCGGAAAAGTGACATGATAATTTCTTGCAGTGATGATTGAAAATTAATTTCAAAAAAATTAACAACAGCATTATTAGCAAACTGACTGGACCAAAATATGAATAATCAATTCGTAATGACTTATAAATTTTATTGAAAATGTAAGATTAATCAATTTCAATGTTGTTAAACAATGAAATCAAAGTCCTGGAAAGAAATAATCATCCTAAATTCAAAAAAAAGTCATTACTCAGCCCTAGTTTCAAATTTGGGCACTGTAATTTTATAATAAACATCAGAAAGCTGAAAAGACTCTGAATTTCAATACGAAACAAATCCGAATCAAATGCAAGCTTAACTCTTCAGTGCAAAAAGTTCTAGAATCCGCGGAGTTTCTCTTCAGCGGGTTGTCATAAATACAAATAATTGAAATCTCTCGAACAATTAGTATGAAATCCTTAGAATGTATTTCCCCATTCATTTCCAGAGCCTCTTGAATGAATGAATCTATTGTTTTTTCTTTAAAAGCCAGTCCAATGAGAAAGGAGAATGAAAGTGACGGAAACTTGATGTCTGGATTTCCATTGTCTCCTATGTACATTCAGAATCTTCTTAAAACATAGCTGTGATTCAACATTCAAAGTTTAGAACAAGATTACGAAGAAGAATAGAACTTGGCAGAAACTTCTCACAGCTGCTTCAGTAGTTGCAAGGTATTTCAAGCGGCTGCTTAATGAGAGAGGATAAATTAGCGTAATTCACCACAACTTAACTGTTAACAAGGTGTGCTTTGAACTTAGCTTCGATAAATGGCTATTCTGAGTTCAACTCACAGATTCATTTTGAACTATCGAGTCTAGTTGCCAGTTTCGTGATAAGATCAACTAAAGTTACCGTTGTGCAACGAACAGATAAGAAACTGTTCAAACTGCTAAAATTAATGGGCCAAAATTTCGGTGAAATTTATCGTTTGCATATTTTTGAATTTGAGCATCATTCACATTTTTCGATTTGATATCTTCGATGTCTCTCGAAAGAGAAACTTTTGAATTTAAAAATCATTCTTACTCCTTCAAAACGAAAAATTAACGTTTCTTTTTTAATTGATCACCCAAACTTGTTTTGTTACCAGTTTTTAACGCGGTACATATTTTTTCATGAAAAAAGAAAGAAGAGAATGAATTTAAAAAATTTTTAAACTCGCGCTTCTTCGTTTCACTTTTTTTTAAATGGCTGTTGAAGAATGTAATCTTGAAATTAATGCGAGCAATTCTACGGTACATCGTTTTTTTGAATTGGAAATGGAATTTCATTTCCAGAAAGGACACTTTGTCCAAGACAATATCAGATTAATTTCGTACGATACTTTTTGAATGGACACAAGGCCGATTCAGATTCGAGAATATTGTCGAAGGCAGTCTGGAACATTACTGTCAATCGAGGAAAGAGTTTCTCTTTCCCATATTTTGTGACTACACAAAGCACGGGATAAAAGTGTGATTTCAATGGAAGAAATGTTTTAATTGGGTTAAACTGGGCGAAGAAGAAATAATGTCGTGGATTCAACTTGAAACTCTCAGTGTAATAATAGTCTGAAAGTAAGAAACCCTGTTTTAGTTATTAAAAGAGAGCGGCAGATGATTAATGATAATCGATCATTCCGGATTCGCTCCACCTTTAAAACCACCCGAATTTTCATCATAATTTTGACGGTACGTTAACGAGCTTGGGAAAATTGAGATACCATTAGAGATTAGCGGGCTAAGTAATGTGGGTGAGGAGTTTAATCGAAGTTTTGCAAAGTGTATCAGAGATGAACCGATACATCACGTAATACATACTTAATCAATGTATCAGTTGCAATAAGCTCCCGAAGGGTTCCATAAACTATTCTTATCGTATCCTCGTATCCAACATACAATATCTTTCGTGAATTCCGAAATTTACTCTAATCACAAAATTCACGACGTACAATTTTGCATTAAAAATTTTATCGTTAGATTAATACATAACTTTCCATCGATAAATATTAAAATTTCCAATAAATGTTCAAAAACATTGAGGTAAACTCAATGGATTCCAAGATATACAGTTAATTAGTTGAAGAAATGCATTACGCAGCTAAATTACACGACATCGTTCGAAATCGTAATATTTTTTCATCATCATCGGGAAATTCTGAATTTTGCAAATTAGAAATAAAATGACGTTCATTGTAGGACTTATTTTTTGTAATTTTTGTAATGTACATGAAAGATGAATGAATAGTCTTAAAACCAGTTGAAAATCGAATAAAATTCTCTTAATTTCCTGTCTGCGAGTAAGCCTGCACAAGAAAGTCAATCGAACGACAAGCGAAAATATATTCGCGTATGTGCAATTTTCTGGTTCACGCTACGTTGCGATGATCGATCTAAGTATATTTGCATGAAAGACGTAGGACGAATGGGACATGATCACAAGAAATGAGAACGTAAACGAAACGCGAGACAGACATTCATGAAAAGTAGAAACCGCTCTAAAATTTCTCAGATAACGTAAAATTGGAGTTTCAACTATTGATATTTGCGTTAATAAATCGACGTAACTTGTCATTAATTCTTTTATTTAACGTCAAAAAACGCTTCGGATGCAAAGTTAATTGACGCGCATTGACATTCAAATCTTCCGATCAAATCAACCGTAAAGAAAGTTATTCATCAATATGCAGCTTTGAAAGTTGTCATTTTGATTGAAAACGCGCGTACGTAATCCTCAAGCAACGAGAGGAATTTCGAATCTGCCATTACGTATTCATTGGGCAACCTGTGTTTGGATGTTACAAAGCTTGCATCTGCCAGAGGAACAAGGAACCAACAAGTTTTCGATCGCGCAAAGCAGTGCCGCTTTTGACTGATACGTAGAATGGCCGACTTTCCGTTTTTGAATCCCGAAAGCACCGTTCATTCACCATGAAATCTTCGGATCAAAAGTGAAGAAGCGACAAATCCGCAGACGCTCAAAATGAAGATTCCAAAGTTTCTGTTTAAAAACAGTCTGATAGGCCACAAAATACGAACAGTTGCGGAAACACATGCGAATTACTAAAGTTTAGGCTCCTTGTAGTTAAATGTTGTCGTTTGTTTCTTCTGAACAAAAAAAGAAGACGGAAACGTACTCAAAGTTGTATGTCGAAATGCATAATAAGTAGGATTTTCAAAAGCCCCGAGCACGAAATAACGCGTTTTACGCGGGAAGCGTTTTAAACGGGAACGTGTTATAGGGGAAATTTACAATTAGGTTTTAGAAAAACGTGTATTTTGACACGGAAAATATAATATTCCACGATTGAGTGGACGAACACAATAATCTTCAATACAAAAACTCACATGCGATTTGTGTCTCGGAATGAGTTGCTTTGATGCCTCATGGTAATCTCAGACATTGTCGTGTTTTATTTTAATACGCTCAATTAGTCAACGTGTCAAAATTAATCCAGAGAGTACAGGTTTCGAAGTGTTTCAGTTTCAATAAAAAATCGGTGCTCTCTTTGAGTGACAAGTAAATTCAGGACTGTTGACATCTATCATAATTCGGGTTTAATCATTTTTTTAAGGGCTTTAAAATGATCGAATAAAAATTTGATATCAATTTCGATGGCCTCGAAGACCAGATTTTTAAAATTATTCCGAATACTCATTTCCGTATGAGTTAATTAATTAATTATGGACGCACGAAGCACGTTTGAATTAATCAAACGTCCATGTTAACATGTGCCATTTATTGACTTTAACCATAATTGGAGCACTATAAATTATCCAAATTGATTAATTACATATTTCAAAATATCGTGTAATTGATTTGATGGTTGTATTTTCATTTGCATTTCTTTTCTTTTAATTGCATGCCTTGAAATGAAATGTGGTAATGTAGTTTAGAAATTTCGATAAATACGTCGACGTGTATTAATTTATCGCATAAATGCCGTGGTTGTGAGTAGTAATATTCGTACAATAAACATCAGCATTTTTTGTTAAAAGAACGTTCCCTGGAAAGCTCGTGAAATCCATCGCATAGAAACGTGACGAAAATATCGAACTGATTTTTGCGTTATTCCCAGCTTCGCACTCTTTTTATTTTATCTCTCCCATATTCCTTTTTACGTTGCATCGATCGTTATTATACTCATTTTTAAATTGCTTTTATATAGACGTTCTTCAAACTTATTTAATCTCACTACACAAGGCTCGCACTTGATCGCTAAAGCGGAAAAAATCGCCCTCCATTTTACTGCGAATTTCCTGCTATCGTTTTCTTAACAGTTATAATTATTTCACGAACATTTCGGAAATGGAACTCGTCGTGATTAATTTCTAAATGAAAGAGGATTATCTCTGAAATAAAGAGGATTGAACACATATATTACAGTAATCAACTATCAAGCTGTAGCATTAAAAGTTTCGTTGTCAGGGCTGGTTAAATTTTATGCAAGACCTTGGACGAAAAATAAACGTGGGAATTGATTAAAAGCTCAATCGGTGTTCACGAATGAGCAAAAATCGAGGGCAGAGTTAAACGATCGATCGCGCTTTTCAACCGTGATTGATGCCATGACAACTTATAGCGTTTTGTCTTTCTGCCACTAAAAGTCAAACAAATTCTTGTTGTCGGATGTTTATCGACAACAACATTTGTTTCGTATTTATGTAGGATAATTATGTTGCCTTGGCTATTGCTTCTGTAACAATTTATCTATAGAATAAAGCCCCATTCTCTCGGGATTAATTAGTACCCGGAACAATCTTCAACCAAAAACTTTTATCATCTGAACACTACGGTACTAACGTTTGCTAATGGTTCAGTGATTTCTCAGCAGGGACCGATAATTAATTGAGAAGCATCGAAGTTTGTTGCTCCAGAACTTTACTCATACCGCTGATATCGTTTGGTGGTTCTGTTATTTCAAGCAAAATATGTAGCGAACGACGTGCATTCATGCTATTACGAATAATTGACAGAATTGAACGGTGAACAAATTTTAACACATGGCTGTTTTGTTTGTTCGTGAATATGATTCTTGCGAATTCAGTATGAGGCCATTGCCGATCGAACCAATTTTACCCTGCATTTTTAACAAAACCAACATTCCGATAATTTCAAAATATATATCAATTCCCTGGGAATTATCGTGCTTGAATCTACCAAATAGGACAATTTTCGCACGCAAACGTGCTAATGAATGAAAGTGTCAAAGACTCTAATATTACACAGTACAGTCTATTGAAGTTTGGGGGTCCTTTGCGGCACCGCTAACAGAAGCTCTAAAGTTTCTCAAAGTTCATCGTGCTGCTCATAAATCCCAAGATGTTCAAATGTTTCCAGTTGAGTTTCAGTATCAATATCAGTTTGATAAGAGTTGAGTAACAAATTTCCGAAATTTGTCTTGATTTTTTGAAAGAAAACAAACTTTACGAGAGTGTAAATTCAACAACATATACGATATTAAGTTGGAAATTGAATTTTTTTTCAGCAAAAACAAATGAGATCATAAACTCATTCATCAGACGAATTAATATAAATTTATATTTATCTCCTGCAGTGAGTTTCATGATTATATTTCATTTCTGAAGAATGAGATTTCACTCTTTGAATTGATATACAAATTTTAAGACTAATGTCAAAATTGCCCTTCTCAAGGTCTGAAGTTGATTGTAAATTGGATGAGTACAATTCTATAGAGGTGGAAACTATTTTTTTACATTACCAAGTACTAAAATTGTCCACTTACTTTTTGTTCCGTATTGTTAATATTAAATGCTTAAAAATTGGTATGAAATGTAAAATGAATGTAAAAAACGAATTGAAATTGAAATTCTGAATCCGACGATTCAGATTCGTGAAGAATTTGTATGAATCGAAGAAGATTGTTCCCTTCAAACACCGCTTCAAGTCGAGTCGATGAAGTTTTCAGACTTCTTAGCATTTCAATCTCGCGCAGGGTATTAATGGCAATGATTTGAAATTCATCATTGGAAAGAAAGTTTACCGCCTGCAGCTTGCGAAAGCTCGCATTATTTTAGTCCACGGTGACGGGAGCAGAACGTTGACATCTGCTTGCGATTTCTCATCAGCGAAAACAAAATGCGTCGAGTGGTTTTCACTTTTCTGGCTGGTTGCCAGTAATTTCTTCCAAATCTCCCGCGGCGCTCAGCAGGAGAACATCAAAACGAGGAAATATGTTCCGCCGTATATTTCGCGACAGAAGTGAGAGTAACGATGCGGCACAGGGATTAATTGGTCGCTCCGTTGATTTCGGCGAACGGTTGTGAGATTTGACGAAAATTTATTAATAAATCCGTGATAAAAACTTCAAATGTCAGGGTCAAGTTTCGCCGTACATTGACAGTTTGAAGTCTTCTTGAATTTCGGCGAGGCTTTTGTTATTGGTATCCTCGACGAAAATCGAGGCGAAGGCAGAGCTCATCCAGCACAAAATAGCGAAAAGAAACATGGTCTTCGTCATTCCAAGTGTCACGATGACATCTCCGAAAATCATATCAGCGACAAAAGATATCGCCCAGCTGAAGGCTACGATGCTGGAGGCGACCGCGACCTTGAATTCTGTCGGAAAACTGTCGCCCAAAAGTGACCAGGATATTGGACCAATGCCAATATTGAATGCTGCGAATAGTAAGGTTATCCAGGCAGGAGCCATCCAGAAATAACGGTCCTCGAAATCGAGATCTTTTTCTTTCGCGTCGATAAACCATCCTGATGAACGAATAATGCATTAAATGGGCTGCATTCCATGAGACGCAAATTTATGTGAACAAGTGCGATGTTAAAAACAGTTAAGGATAAAAAAGGAAAAAAAAGAACAAACACGGAAAAAGGGATATCGAAGTTGAGACGCTTGATTACAAATAAAGTAAACCTAATTTTCTCAAAGTAATAAAAGTTTTGTAATTCAGATTCAATCGCGAATCGACCTAATTTTGGGTTCAATCATTTCAAATTCAACGTCCAACAAAATTCTTGACCTCAATAATTTAGGAGTAAAAGTTATGGGTATGTCAAAATTTTTCGAATCAGTTTAAAGAAAAATGCAATAAAATAAATAGGTGGCAGGGAAGCTAAACTTCGACGGATTTTTCGGAAACTAGAACATGTATGATTGATTTGTGAACAAAATTTAGTTAGGATATTTATAGCTGCGTCGAATCCGTCCTCTGTCGTGTACACAACCGCATTGGCCATAAAATTCGGGGCATAGCATGTAGACAAATCTCCCGCAGGTGATTGAACAAACAAAAGTAGTCAGATGTTTTCATGAAAAAGATTTACTTCGCATCGCGTCTCGCTGCGTTTGATAGGCTACCGGGGAATAGCGAAATGAATTCTACCAATTTCCGAAAATTGTGGCTTAACGAAATTTCATTTTTCTTATTTTCCGGATCCGCCAATTAAATTTTGTCCCGAATAGTTTGGACGTGGAATTTCGGAAGCCTAATCCCAGATTTTTAAACTTGGGAATTACTTTGGGAAGTCTCAATTTCCAGATTTCATCAATCTAGACAAAAGGTGGATCACGAGTTTTGTATTAACTCACCTAGTAAAACCAGGAATAATCCCATCAACATCAAGGATATTGTCAACAGTGCTCGTCGACCTAGAACGTCAATCAGGATAATCGCTAAAATGCAGGAAGCAATCTGAACAGATCCTATAACCAAGGTTTGTTCGCTTCCGCTCATGTCTCCGGAACCACCGACGTTAAAGATCGTCAAAGCATGAAATATGATAATGTTCACACCGCTTAATTGCTGGACCATCATCAACCAGAGGCAGAGAAAGAAGGATTTCAAGAATTTTCCGCTGCTCAGTAGCTTCACATAATCCTGATAACAGAAAAAGTTTCTTCATACTTCAGATGGTAACTTGTTCTTCCAGAATTCTTAATAAAAAATTCAGCAGCCTTGTCTTGCCTTTTTATTCACATTGTTTTCACGAAACTACGAAAACTTTGGAAACTCACTTGAGGTTCAATTCTCATCCACGCCAGTTTTTTGAACTGATACAACTCAGTCTCCCAATCAAATTTCCGACCTCTGTACCACTTCAGCGACTTAATAGCATTATGCTCATCCCCCGTGACCAAATGATGCAAAGGGCTATCCGGCAAAAAAGTCACAAGAGAGATGACAGCGCAAGGAACTGCGCAAATTAAGCTGTACCGCCAAATTGCCTCCTCCTCCTTAATAACGTACGCTACGGCGAACGCGTACAAAATGCCGCAATTCAAGAGCAGGTGAAAAATCAGTAACAGCCTGTCACGAACTTTCCTGTCTGCGATTTCCGCGATGTAAAGTGGCGCCAACACGCCGTGTACGCCGCTGCTGAGGCCGCAAATTATTCGGCCCGTTGTTAAGAACAAAACCTTTTTAATTGCGATATCATTTTCTTCAATGTTTTTATGGAAAAGTGAATTGAAAAGTCGGGGATTAAAATTAACTTGCTTTTTGATTGGCCAAACAAATCATTGCCCAGCCAATAATAGAAGGCGGAATAGTGAGTGTCATGACTTCGGTGTAGCTTAGACACTTGAGGAAAAACGGTAAAAGCAGTGTTCCGACAGACGTGCCGATATAAAGTCCACTTCCCACGAGACTTATTTCGGTCGCGCTGGCATTCAGACTGCTCCTCAGAGTCTCTCCCGCGCTGGAATTCCAACCAATCGCGACGCCCAACACGAAGCCACCCAATGATGCTGGAAATTGACGACTCGTCGAACATTTTTCCTTCTTTCAGAGTGAATTATTGTTTCTTAAATAACGCGAGGGACATTAAAAAGACTAAATTTACGCTCAACCCCGATCTTTTATTGCTGGAAATCGGTGCAAGATCGTAATTTTATGCCAAGTGGTAATATACAAAATTCAGGGCGTTTAATTCCGTTAATCTAAATATAAAAAAAGTCGGGAGGATGGAGATTTGGAAAACAATTCGTTAAATGATTAAGTTTCAACCAACCGAGAAAGGCACCAACGTGTTGATTTAACCTCTTCACTGTCGTCGATTCGGGGGCAATATCGATCGCAATGTCGATACTTGATATTGAGGACATCTTTTTGCAAGAACAAGCGGGATCAAATTTGCCAATCAAGCTTATACGAACGGCCTAGAATCCAAGTAATTCAAGAACGTTACTGTCGTTAGCGAAATCGGTCGCTACTCTGACTTGGCCTTTGTCAAACAAAACTTTGCTTTACGATCGCGCGCTCGTTTGTCCCGCTATTTAACGCCGACTTTATCGCTATTAAAATTATGCCCAGCCTCATTTGCATTCTTTCTCTGCTGTTTCGCAATTTCCAGGAATTTCGTTCGAGCAAAAGACTTTTCGAACCGATAATTACTAATTTTTTGAATTGTTCGTTAATTAATTTCGGAAAAGTTATGTATCGTATTAAACGCGGAAATAAGGGAATGTGTGTTAGGTTATCTTACAATTTTTCGTGATTCGAAATTACATAATTCAGGCTGGAAAGTAGGCTTGATAAAAGGGTCAAAGTTCGCTGCACGAATTCGCGGCGAGATTCACTGACACAGAGCGGCGGGCACATCCGTTCAATGGTGCAGCCGTGCACCGCTTTTGCCGCATTGCCGAAGAAACGTTCGCCTCGCACGAAACGAAACGACTTTGATATGGAGAACACCGTTTACGCTATAACCGACAGCGTCCGCAGTGTCACTTGCCATTTCCAGTCACTTTTTCCCGCTTTTTTTCGCTGATAATTTTGATTACTCAACACGCATGCATTTTTCCTTTATCTTTTATCAGGTTTTTGTTTTTCCTCGGTGATATTTTTAATCCAGGAACTGTATGCACCGTAAAAAAAGTAATTGATTCGGTTTTTTCGTCAGTTTTTTTGTTGCTTTTTACAGGAAAACATTTTCATTGCGTTCAAACCAAAAGATTTTTTACCGATACTCGATACATTGTTTTTCGCGAAACTACAGTCAAAGTACAATTTTTCGTAACCTCGGGAAGATGTGAATATAATGCCCAGAGTTTTTATTTTCTCGGTGTTGTACTTGTATGCATAATACCCGATAAAACAGCTCGTCATTACGATCCTCGTAAAAAGTCGAACACGTTAAACGACCCGACCAATTTTATTTTCAGTCATTTACATCGCGCTGCTTTTTTACACAACAAAGTTTTCGATTTCAAGAGCGCGCGAATAAATATCGTGATTTTATTACTTTATACTTGCAAATTTCATCCGGTTACTTTCACTTCTGAACTTGCTGCATTGACACTTTGTTTCGCGAGCATTTTTATCCTTGCCTTTTGCCGTCATTCTTCGAAGCTGAATCATTCTCGTGGTATTGAAGGCAAAAACGCGACAGCTGATTAGACATGCACGGCTATTGTGAACTTGACCGACGGTAATGCTACTAGACCGATGAAGGAACACACTTGAGTCGCACAATCTTTTTTGAATGCCTGCCACGTCCACGCGCGCGTGCCGTAGCACGCTTTTGATTCAAACGTGCATAGTTAGCATATAAAAATACAAATTCAATCAAATTCCCATTAAATTAATCATTCCAAACGCAGTCATGAACTTTATTTTACACAATTCCATAAATCGATTTTAACTTTGAATTTTGACGCAAACTTTTAGTAACATGAATACATAATTGATAAATTCCCAGAGAACTTAAATTTGGAGAAACCAACCTGCATCGTTTTTAATGTTACATAGAATTTATTGAAAAAGCATCTGAGGCATACTTTAAAATAAGAAAATTATGATGTGTCTCGTTACTTGTCTTGTCAACGTCTTATCAAGAACCCTTTGATACTTTCCAACATGTATTGTTCGAGTCCTCTAACGTCTTCTACCGTTCCTCTTCATCAACTCTCCTCTCTCTGTCTCTGCCTTTGCTTCACCTTTCCCCAACGTTCCCCTGCTCGGTGTTGCCTCTCATTCAAGCTCGATGCCAGCCGGCTTGATTCAGTCGTGGCCGAACCGCCTCGTTGCAAGCTTTAGTCCTTTCATGCTCGCCGGTCCCTCGATACACGCGAGATTCATCGACTTCTTTTCCGCGAAAAATCATCGCCGAAATCGTTTTTTCTTAGTAGAACGATGAACCAAAGAGTCAAAAAAGCTTCGAGCGTCGATGACGAATATTCGTAGTCCGAAGTGCAAGTGAAGAAATCGTACATTCCTCGGTTGAATCGAAGAACAGCGAAAGCTCAGTAGGAAATTAACGACTGATGATTTCTACCTCGCGCTGAATTGCGAGTTACCGAAATCCGACGTAATTCCGCGCGGAGCTTTTCGCCACATCCTTGGTGTACTCCCGAGAGCGGATCGAAATTCCAATGAGTTGTTGTTTGATGGAGTGGGTTTAGTTCGCTCGAGACGAATTGGAGATAAGAAATGTGCTTTCGAGGTGTGTTCTTAAAGTGCAACGTAAGGATATACCAAAAAAATCTTGAATTAAAGAAGCCCGAGAAGTGAAGTGTGTGTTTTTTTTCTCGACGTAAAAGAAGTTGGAATTGGGATTGCGATTTTCAAGTGAGTTTCCCGAGCACGAGTAACGATTTTGTCGAAACCGAAATTAGCACTATTCATTATTTCGAAAACTTCAGAGCTGTGAAACTGAGAGAACAATTCAATTGTCGATGTTTACTAAACTTGCCAGGGACAACACTGCAAACGCAATAGTTTTCGTTACGTAAATATTATTTTCATCGCTTTCCGCATAGCTTCAATTTTCACGGCAAAATTGGGAAATGACGTCAGAAAATTTAGCTGTAATGTCAACGATTACTTCTTTTCTATTCCAAGCAATTTTTAATGGCATTTGATGTTTATTAGACGTAATTTTTCACGTCGTAAATAATGCTCGGAACGCTGAGTAATGTTTTCAACATAAAAATTGACTATTGGAACTTTTTCTTGATTTTATCAAGTTCAAATGTGCGCTAAAACAGTTGCAAGCTTCGTTGTTTCAGTCATTAAAACTTTTCGGTAATATATAGTACGAGGAAAACCTATATAAGAGGCTGAAACTGTGCTGCAGTTTTCTAAACTTGCCATGATGAGATGGGAAACGATGGAGTGTGAAATAGAAGTTCTCACTCTTTCATTTTAATCTTGAACTGCTCGAAATTTCATCCTTCCAAACTATTATGAACAAACGACGGTATTATTCCGAGTAAATGGAAGTTTACGGGATTCTGTGCATCAATTAGAATTTGGGTGTTTGTCAAGTTGTTTATTTAGCGTGTACGAAGCGTAACATGCAGTGAGTGACGCGAGACAAACTAGAATACCAACATTTTCTGCTGAATTAAGGTGACAAGTTTTACGGCGAGGCAGCATCCCCAGGCTACCAAGGGCGCGTGCTCTGACTGTGTAATCATTTTTGTTCGCGGCTTATTTTCTCCAAGCTCTACTATTTGCGCTCGTGAATTAATTAGCATTGATCGAGAAATTAGTGCATTTGGAAAAACATTTTTGTGATTCCAACGAGATCGTAATTTCATTAACTTCACGAAGCTTCTTCCCAGCTGCAACGAAATATATGATTGCTGCGGAATTAAAAGAAACTTTTTCACCTTGAAACGGCACTGAATACATTTTTCCGTCATTATTTAACAACATGAAAAATCCATTGAAAACTTCCAGTAATTGAGGAGATTTATAAAATGAGTTAATTATACAAAAAAGCTTTTAAAATAAGCACCTTTTCACATCGATCATCGCGCACTAATTGGACAGGAACGAAAATGAAAATTGAAACAAGTTAAATAATAATGTAAGGATAATTAACACGCAGAATCCGTGAATACATTATCTTTGATAAAGATTCAGTTATCATTGAGTAATGTCTCGTTTACAATTCCCGATCATTGAAATTGTGAGATTATGCAGCGATATAAAATGCATGTACAATGGAAGTATGTAGGTACAAGTTGGATAAAATCAAACGGAATGATAAAACATTGCACGCGAACGTAAAATATACCGGACGTTTGACGGCCGTGACAACGCCGAGGAGCGAGTAATCTTCGCTTTGCGTCTACTGCACGACGGTGAATAATCACAAGCCCTGCCCCGAAGATACGAAGTAACGTCGAGATAACGAGTACCGCGCGCGACATTCTTGTTTCTGTCCTATTAAATTCACGTCAGACGACAATACTCGGCACATTTTTCATGCTACACACTTTTTTGGTGCCGTCGAAAATGTTTTGAACCGAATTCGTTCGGAAATTCGATGCGTTCGATTAGTTACTATTTTTCGGTATCAAATTCCGTGTGATTTGTGAGTCTGAAGATGAATAAAAAAAAAACAAATTCATGGATGCTTTCGAGTCACTTAAAAAAACTTATTTTCTTTCAACACCAATAAAGTACTCATTTCTCTGACAAGATCGTTTCGAAATGTAGAATTACATTTGATTTAATTTATGACTATAATTCGTGTAACTCAATCTTATTTATCAAGGAAAAAATGTTTTCTTTTCCTGATTGTAATCGTTACATAATTCCCGAAGACTTGTCTAGGTCAGATATAAATCATAAATTGAACATTGTTTCGCGTGTTAATTAGTTTGTGGCATGTGATATAAGCGAATTCATTTTCATTAATATCTGCTCGAGCAAAGTTGTAAATTTTGTAATTCTTTTTTAATTTTACATTCTTCCATACGTTGAAACGAACATGTTTCTAGTTCAAAATTCACGAATCTCCAAACTTTGTAACACCCTTGAAATTATTCAACAAACTCGCTCGACAAATATTCCCAACAGAGAAATTGTCAAACGCAGTAGACTAAAAAGTAGCTTAGCGAGAGTCAAACTCCGTCTCTCCGAGCACTGAAAAGCAAAGCTCCAGCAACGGTAAATACCGAGAAATTGATCTCGTGAAGTAACTTAGAAGAGGTGGCGGATCTCTGGAAAGAGAAGTTGCAAAACATTACTGAAACTCATTTTTAATTGGGATGTTTCTGACTCTTGAAGTAGCCTCTCATATTTTATTTTAAAGGGGCAAAGCATATTATTCGCGAGGACGGAAGGACGGAATGGCTAGAGCTTTTATTTGCCGGATGAAAATCAGGCAGCGTGTCGACAGTGCCATGGTAAAAGGGGACGTTTTGAAGTAGAATACCCAAGAGCAAACTTCGGCAAAGTTTGACGCGTCTCCAAAAAAGTAAATACCAATCTCGACCTTCCAACGCTGGGCATTTCCGAATTACAGAATCTTCAATCATCTTATTTTCCGGTATTTTCGATCGTGAATCTTCTCAAAAGCAATTCGTCCGCAGGAAGAAAATTCTTTCCTCAAAGTAGCGAAAGGGATTCGAGCTCGACGAGGACGGCTTTATTAAATTCTCAATTGGAAGGGCAAATATGAAGACAGCGCGATGCTTTTCAAAGGTCGCTTTGAAAGATGGATGGAAATCAAGTTCAACAAAAACTTGAGCGTGTTACGATAAAAGAGCAAGGCCTGTCACATTCCAATAAGGTCAACGGGTATGGTTATATAATCCGAGAAATGCTGTGGGCAAATCTCCAAAACTACAGGGCGGTTAGGACGGTCCATGCAACATCGTTGAGAAGTTGAATGGTTTGGTCTTCCCACGTGAGGTTGATCGAATGTATGAAGCAGTAAATACCAGGGTAAAAAGTTCGCCTTGAACTGGACATTATTTAAATCCAAATAAAGTCTGAATTCGCATTTAATTTGGTCCGATTCTCATTTAATTATGTAAGAACATGCTTGATGCTGATTTCATTAAATAAAACATGTGTCGAGTGCGATTCATTATTTAAAAATGTGTCGTAATTTGAACGAAAATAAACTGGAAAACATGCAGTAAACAAAAGCATGACAGAGAAGCAGAACCGAAATAGAATTTTTAATCATTTTTCTGGCGTAGTTGAGTAAAATTCGAGTTATTTTTTCGGGGAAACGCATACGAGCTTCTCGACTTTGAACGTTTGAACTAATTTTAGCTAAAAATTTA
>JABFQM010000268.1:0-42652 GCA_022816865.1 Zelostemma sp. ZL-2020 | reverse complement strand
CGGTACCTTTGTTCGCATTTCAGTCATTTGCTCGGGCACCTCGTGTTCCACATCACGCGGAAGCGGTTTTGCGCAGCACACGGCGTTCTTATTACATTACTCCCTTTGTTTTTGTCTCTAATTAAAAAGTTGTCTTCATCATTTTGGCAAGCTGAGAAATTTTGCGGCTTCTCATGAGCGGATTACCGACGAATGAGATAAAAGAATCATGACAATATTTGTCACGGTGCCAAAAATTCAATTATTCTCTTCATAAGTTGCATGAAAATTAATTAGTAGTAATTTAATTAAGGTCGTACGAGAGATACTTGAAAATAAAAGGATGAATTAAATTCAATTATACATGGAATGTAGAAAATAGGACAAGTGTACCTCATATTTTGCAGTAAATGAAATTTTTTTTAAATTGCACGATTGATGTAAAGGAAAGTGTAAAGTTTGGGTAAAAAATGTAAAACGCTTTTGGATCTAAATTATTTGATCAAATTAGCGTCCAAAATCGGCAATATTTCAGCGACAATCTGTTCTGCGTAAAATTCATTGAATTTTTTATTTTTCAGAGGTTGGCGTAGTCGAAAAATGATATTTATTTCATACAGTTTGAATTATACTCCAATAGAATATCCATAGTTCTTTGATATTTCTACAAGTTTTATATTTGTAGTTTAAATTGAAAATTTTATTCATCGACTGAATGTACGGAAATATTAATGAGCGACGAGACGAGATGTTGATGAATTATTAATGCAGATTGTTGCCAATTACGAGTAATTGTGCAAGGCAAAACATGAGATGCAAAAAACGTTGCACGAAAACCAATTTTTATAACAATAATCATCACCAAACTCAACATTTTGCTTTCAACAGGTTTTATAAATCGTGATCTGCATACAAAACATCTTTATTTTCAATTTAAACTTTAGTCGAGCTTATAAAACAACTTTCGACTTTGAACTTCCACGGTATAATCAGTATTCAACGGAAAAAACTATTTCAATGTTATGAACAAACTTCTCAACGACATCATAATAATATCTTCTAAAACGACTCTCATTCATTTATTTTATAAACAAAACAATTACTAAGCGAAAATGATCAATGAAAGACATTGTGGCAATACAAAGAAATTTTCTCCAGTTCTCTTCCTTGGAATTTTTTATTTTCAACTCACTCATTTTGTTTATTATCACATTTTAAACAATTCACCTGTTGAAAAACTTGAAAATAGTTAATCGCCGAGGAACATTTCCAACATTTTCAACAGGTGAATAATTGTTTTAAATCCAATACCGGACACGATGAGTGGTCGCAAAGCAAGATCAGTTGAAAAACACAAAGGAAGAGAGTTGGAAAAAAATGCATAGGGTCACAATATCTTTTGTTGATAATTTTCGCTCGATAATTTGTTTGCAGGACAATGAAATTAATTTGAGTAGATACCATTAAAATATTGCTACAAACATGGAAATAATTTTTCCTGTTGAACACTGATTTTCGTGACTGCTGAATCTAGGTTAAATTTTCCTCAGTGTCAATTTCCAATTCTCCCGATACAAGAATACACGATTCTAACGCATTTAGGCTGAGGTATCCCCGTGCGAAATTACGCATGAAATCACATCGCAGGTTGGAGAAGCGCGCAATTTCCTTTACATTACAACGCCATCAGCCGAAATAATCTGTTGTAAGATCGCGGAACCAAAAGTGGGGAGCTTACCTGTGTGCCTCGAAGTACGGCTAGGCGGGCTTCGCGTTGTTCCAAGAGACGTCTTTGCTGGGCGATTTCTCGCTGCTGCCTCGCTGCCATGCTTTCGAGTTCGCTAAGCACCAGCACGGCTCCGCCCCCGCCCACTGGTAACTGAAACACGGGAAATAAAACGCGTGAAAAATTTCATTTATCGCCCGAGTAACGCACTGACAAAATAATTGTAGGCAAAGGTTCAAGTGCGAGACCAAAAAATTCCAATCTCGCGCCGCGAGCCAAATGTGTTTGCAACTCCGTGCTTTTATGCGCCAAACATTACTTTTCGGACATCAAATAGAGAATTTCATAAACATGCTTTTGGGAAAATTGAGTTCTTGCATTTTACCATTTTTTACGTACATTGCAACTACGAAATCGAAATTGCAAAAAGTAGACATTGTCTGGCATAAGCGGAACTTTGTTACTATTTGAAACTCTATCAAGTGTAACTGGTTTATAAGAAAATACCGAAATTCGATATCGAAACCATTAAAACGTGGCAGGAACTGGCAAGAATAGGTCCCGGGTTTCATTGTTCACGACACCGTAGCTTCCTGAACGCGTCAGTAGTTTCGCGATAACTGCGAGCAGACTATCATCCTACGATAAAGTTTTAGCGAAGTTTCAGCGACAATGTCGTCACTTGAAACGACATTCCATCGGGGAGAGATCGAAGCAAGCGAGTCATCCCATTGGCAAAACTTGAACTGCGTGCAAGCGCCATTACTGGACATTCGGGAAAATCGGGACTATACCAAAATCAATGTTTCTGATTCAATTACGATTCAATCTTGCTTTTAAACCATGACTTGGCGTGAATAAACCTCATCCGTCTATACTTTCGTGGATGTAAAATTCCGACGAGTTGTAAATATTAATAAATAATTTTGAAATGATTGTTGGGAAGGCAAAAAACGACGCGAAGTTGGTGAAACATTTTCATTCTCTCTGCTCGGATATGGTATAGCCGTCGGCCAATCAAGCGACCGGCTTCTTTTTGCGTGACCTCGTGTTGTACATACCCTCTGGAAAGACGGCCTTGAGCCGGCATCGGCATATGGATTCTTATGCGGTTACACGTGTACAGAATCCCAAGGTCGCCGTGTAGTCCCTCGAATTCCATCGAAGGGATATCGTCGCGAGAGGCGAGTCTAGATTTTCGTAAAAATTCGCCGTATAAGGATAAAGCCTACTTTTCCATTGACAACTTTGATATCGGCGAGAATGCGTGCGAGCGTCTCGAGAAAGAAGAAAACGAATTTACGAGCGAGATTCCCCGGCGCAATAATTGCGCTTCGTGTAATCGCTCGCGCGGCATTTTTTAATCATTTTCTGCGTTCGCACAGTTTTTCCTTCTAGATTTAATGTCGCATAAATGATTGCAAATGTGCGGTGCAAGGTCGAATGGATGAAAAACGGGCACATTTCGAATGAGCGATTCGAATGCGACGGGGGTTTGAGGAGGCCCTGTTGCAACAGGGCGGAAACAAACGATGCGCGAGGTCGATTTTCGTTTTGCTCTCCAATCGTTTGTAACCGTCAATTGCGTCATATATAATCCGCAGGTTACGAGAATGTGAACTTTTTGATGTTGAATGACTTTTGCATTTCGTATTCCTGCAAGTCGCTTTCTCACTGTTCGCAACAGAACAGAAATACATTGAAAAGCATTGATCATTCCAAGTTAAAAATGGCCTTATTCTGTTGAATACTGAGTTTTCTTCAGTGTCGTGAAACTGTTCGTTTCACAATTGACTTTTCATTAAGTATAAAATCGAATATCGGTGAGCAAACATTGAAAATTGGAAGAGTAAACATTCATTTAAAAAACGATCTAGTTTAAAACTCGTCGGACGCAAAAAGATGCGGTTTTTGATCAAAGAACAAAACGAGAATTGGTAAAGGATGATGAGACAATTTCCTTTGATCAAAAGCTATGAAATGAAATCAAACAATTACTCGTCAAAAGCTGGAAGAGGTACAAAGCGCACTTTTAATTTTGCATTTCGATAGCTTTATTTCGCATGCTTTATTTTTTCTAGCTCCATCGCTCAAAATTGATTGCCATCCGTTTCAGTTATTGAGAAGCAATTTTTCGATTCTGTTTTACATTTAATGAATTTCCACTGTTTCCTACATATGGAAATGTAGAAAAATAATTGCTTTGCACTCAACGTTTTTTCACCAATTTTA
Organism: Zelostemma sp. ZL-2020; assembly: GCA_022816865.1. NCBI lineage: Eukaryota > Metazoa > Arthropoda > Insecta > Hymenoptera > Platygastridae > Zelostemma > Zelostemma sp. ZL-2020. The sequence continues at coordinate 38,715 of JABFQM010000268.1, read as the reverse complement.
AAGGAATTTCCACTTGTTTCGTGAATTTCGCATTCCATAATTTCAGTGAATGTAATGTAAAAGTGGAATGGCGCGCATGTAAATGCTTCGCATCCCAAGCGAAAATCCATGCGGAATAACGATTCAAATTTGTGGAAATGTTGCAGTCCATTTTTGAGTGACACGAGTAACGCGCAGATGAAAATACCCGGGAACGAGAGAAAATAAAAGAAAAGTTACATCCATACGTGATCAGTGCATGACAAGCTTTGTCTGCTTTTACATTGTTATCGGGGTTTTGCATTTTCGCTTGATTTTGATTTTGCATAAAACGAACATTCCACGCTCGTAGGCCTAGAGTGGGGGATTGCTCGAATTGTCAATATTATCGCTCTGTGCATCGCGTAATCATTTCTCGTATCGTGTTGTTACAGGAAATTAATACATGTCGCTTTAGTGCGTGATGTATGATGAAACGTTGAAATCAGTCAATTCTAGTGAAAGGTACTCCTCCATTCTAAATATACGTGTATTATAATTCTCGCACTTGAATGAAAAAATTCAACTTTCTTCTGTCCCTTTCATTCCAGTAAACTTTCTATCGAAAGAGAATGATGATATTTCAATCATTTTTCATACATATTTTGTAGTCACAAAACACTGCCATCAGAAACAAAACTCCCTTCAAAAAATGAGTTTTGTTCTTATTTTTATGCAAAGTTGATTTTTTAAATAATATTTGAATGTCAATCGCAACCTTTGTCTTTTGAAAAAAAAAACAATGCGAATTCCATTTTTAAATAAGTGAAACAGCTGAAATCGCACCAATCTTCTGCTTTTTTCCCTTATAAATTAAAAATTAAAAAATATATAATTAAAATACATCGAAAAACATAAAATATCAATGTTAAGTTTCTTTGCTTTCGACGATAGTATAATTAAAATCGTGTCAGTTTCTGCTCGAAAAAAAGAAATGGAAACGAAGAAAGTTGAATCAAGTAATTGCAAGAAGAAGAAAGAGCGAGTATGGTGGAGTAAGAAAGCAAATAAAAATTCGCTGGAACCCATCCATTTGTAATTCAACTCGTGCCACGCATGACCACGTGCTGACAGTTATCACTTGCCGTCACGCTTACGTAGGAAATTCTAATTGAGTTGCCGGTATTAATGGCATGACAAGGTCTCCGACGTACTATTCCAACTAAAACGTGACAGGAAAGTATTTCAGAAATGCTCCGATAGGGCACACTTTTAGCGCAGCTAATGTCTAAAGAATGCTTTGAATAATTTACCAGCTTCCGGACATTAATATGAGCCATGTCATGGTTACATGCGCTTCATTAACACACAATGTCTCTTGTGAGAAAGAAACGCAGTGGGTCGGGAGACAAAAAAAGTCTTATCACTTTGCTCATAACAATGCAGTTCATAAGTGAAATTACTTTTGTGATGCATCAGGTTACAGGGCTTTATCGATTTCACTTCATACGTGAGAAAGTGTAGGAATCGGGTCTTGAAACAATGAATTTACCTTGCAAAATGTAAAGACTCGAAAAATTCTTCAAAACGATCGAACGAATGCGGCGTCGGGATTTTCTTTTATCTAGTACCATTTCCTCGTTACGTGTATAGCTCAGTCAGCAATACAGTTTCGTTAACCCATCCAGAACCTCCATTTTTACAACGTAAGATACGCGCGAAGCAGGATATGAGTTTCTCCGGATCAAATGTACGGTCTTCAGTTTCATGAGCTGTATCGTATCAAATGAACCTCGCAATATGACATTAATAGCTGCAGAACATCTTTTCGTCCGTTCTTCGGAGTCCAACGAGATGAAATTGTAGCTCTTCGCAACAAAGCGAATAAAAGAAGGAAACTGCATCGCTGGAAATTCGGTACGAAATTCTTGAGAAATGCGTGTGCGACTCCTCTTTCTGTTTAGATTTTCCCGTAAATTGATAAACTCAAAGGGAGGGTAAAACTTGAAGCTTCTTCAGCTGATGACTTTATTATTTTTCATTACTTTAATGAAGCTTCTCGGCAAGGAATTAATTTTTTGCACGGTATTACACGAACGCGCGCGCGTGTGCGAAAAAAACTGCAGTCTTCCACATTAAGGTTCCTGAAAAGAGGTTCCTTATTAATGTAAATGACGAATAGTAGAGAGGTCAGTGAGAAAGAAAATGGCCTGGTGGGAAATTACGGAGATTTCCGCACTTTGGCTACTTCCGAGGAGCCAAAGGAGGCGAGATTAGCCCGACCCGCACCCTCTCAAACGACTATATAAGACGCCACTGAAGACCCTCTCCATCTTCTTCTTCTTTAGCCAGTTCAGTTTTTCTTTTTTCAGCCCGTCAAGACAAGTTATACTTGTACTCATCCCCCTTGGCTACACGGGCATAAAACTGCCTGGATTTAGGGCGCAGATAAGTTACAAATTATGCTGAAGCTCATAGCATTCGATTCGTTTAATTTTTCCTATTGTTTCATTCAAGAAACGTCTTTTATTCCAAGAAACGTCTCTAGAAATACTCAACTCGAGATTACATGTACGTTTCTCGACATCACGGTAACGCCAGACATTAATTTTATTACAGAATTTTAAAACAATGACATAAAACTACGACATTGCGATAAAATGACAGTTTTATTTTCATGCAACATTCAACAGTAATTTTTACGAAAAAAAGTATGCTGTCCACTTACTGAGATATATTCCAAAACTACTTCATGTAAATGTCAAACGGTGTAATTGTTTTCCGTCAACTTTAGTGTTGCAGCATGTTACCGTGCAAAATAACACGTAGCGAATTTGCCGTTTTTACTTGACAGCTTTTCAAAGGACCAACTCCAGGGCTTTGCAGCGCTGGAATGTCGACGAAATTTAGCGAAAATGTATTGGAAAATCTTCTTTATAAAATTTCAGTGGAGCTACGCGAGTTTGGGCGGACGTCGCCGTTAACATGAAAGTGGAAGAAGACGAAGAATGGGAATGTAGTTAGGAAATTAGTTTACATCTACTTCAACAAAAAGAATGTTACATTCACGCACGCCTCCTGGCGTGTTGCGACGCCGGAAAAGTTGAGAAAATACAACGATGTTGATTGCGTTTAGACGTTCATCATGTTTTCTTTGTAAAACAAGGCAACAAATTCTAATGGCGCGTGCAACATTGTAACGAAAGTTTCGAGATGCTGAAAACTCTGTTCAAGAATTCGCTTCAACGTCGGATATTGCGTAATTTCTACGAAGGAACTGCCATCATTTTTACGTAAAAGCTGACTCGAGTTCCATTCTGTCTCATCGCGTTTATCCCTTCGGCCTCTTTTCTCAACGTCGTATTATGTAACTTGCAGAAGGCTTACAACGATATTTAGAAACGGATGAAATCGACGTTGCGTATCGTGTTCCGCGAGATTACGGGCAAGAACGTGAAACTAAATATTCAATTTAATACGCGAACGAAAAACATTGCCTTAACGTTTCATATTCATTCGGCGTTTCGGTGATCAAGAATTTGAATGTTGTATTATGCAAATGAACCGTGAATTGAACGAGGTAGTGATTTATTCATGATTTAATGCACCTCGACGTGTCGAGTAAAGCACAATATTCTTTTCAGCAAACTTGGACAGGGCACTTGACGATGCGCTCGATTTTTCCCGTTTCAAGTTCGTCGAACTGTCTCGACGCGCGAATAAGGCTTCCTCTGTCATTCGAGTTAACGATCGAAGCCCGAGGCTGTTCATTTTACAATGGTTCGTAATTTAATGAATTCGCCAAGATTTCCACTATCGAGGCATTGATTTTGCATTGATGAATTTTCAAGAGACAGATGTAAAGAACAGCTTTCGATTTATGCTATTTTGAGCATTCTCCTTAGCCACGTTAAACCGCGGTCTAAAAACGCGATATCCATCATTCGTTTTTAAGTAGTCTCTCGAGTGAAATAGTAGCATTGTGTTAATCTCCGTTGAAAAATAAAAAAGGTTGCTCGAGTATCGAATTTTAGACTCCATAAGTTTCTAGAGACTCGCATGAGCTAGCGACGATAAATCACAGATTCTCCAGGGAACAATGCATTGAAAAAGTGAGGGACTTGGGGAGAAAAAAGAGGAATTCAAGCATTGCTTTCGAAATAATTAGACTCCGAAGCATTTGCATTTTCCGCTTTTAGAATCCTTGGATTCAGGCGAATGAAACGAAGGACGGGACAATAAAACGGCGCGATACGGTTTCGAATAGATTTTCTTGCAATAGCCCTGGCTTAAAATCATCTCTAATGTATTGGAATTATAGCCACAAGTGTATCGATTGTTGACTTTTCTCAGCAAAATACGAGTTTGGGGCAGAGAATTTAGAGTGGAACGAAATGATCTACGAAGAATATATTCGTCGTGAGAAAAACATCGATATATATGTGAACAGAAAAATGCGAGAAACGGTTATATTTCAACCTCGATAACTTAAAAGCGTAGATATGTCAAAGGATCGTATCGCTGCGAAGACCAAGCATAAATAACGCGACATTTTTCGAATCGAAAATTGATTGAAGGTGACATTTTGCACAAAATTTATAGCGCGTATAAATTGTATTAACATAGCGTGATCCAGGGGAAAGGAGGAAACAATTTAATCAACAAATGTTCCCACTTTAATGTGATTAATTGTCAACGCGGCTCAATTTGAATTTGGTTAGGAAAACATTGACGCGACAACTCGTCGAGCATGCATTTGGCGCGTACATAAACAAATTAAAAACTCTACCATTGATTCGAAACTGAAAGTGCGAAAAAATATTTAAAACGTGGCCGTAAACTTTTCTCACATTTATGTATAAAGCCATTCATGACATGCACACGTTTTATACACCTGCCACCGTTCAAAAAACAACTCACCTCATTGTTCAGGGACGTAAGGCTGGTCTTGTTTTCAGATTTTTCCTGTATCGACACGACTTTTGCCTTTCTTCTGGACTTGCCGTGACGCACTTTCACGGTGACTGTTTTGGACTTGAAATTTTCGGGCGGATATACGCACGCCAGCATTTTCACGCTAGTTCGTTCGACCGAAATCCACTATCACTGTTTCCAATCGTTCGGTTTATGTTTCCCTCTTTATTATGGCCTCTAAAGCTCGCGATGAATTTTTTTACGAGATGCAAAACTTGTTGCTTTTATGGGCTGCTCGGATATTTTCTGCGCGGAAATTAAGTTTCCTTGTCTCTTCCGACTACCGCCAATCAAGATTTTTATGCCGATAAGCTGATTGGTACTTTTATTGACCGATCAAGTTTTTGCACTCTTGGTTCTCGAAGTATTGATCTGTTAAAAATTACAATCGTCTTGTCAGAAAGAAGAAAAAGAATTTTACACTCTTTACTATTATAAAAATTCGAAATCCCGTCCGTTAATACGTTGCATGTTTTGCTGTTTCATTTCAGTACCTGAATGTTTCAGCAATGCTTACACGGTTCGCTAGCGTAATTAATTTACAAACGTATTATGAAAACACTGTTTCGCGCATGTTATTTTAAGACTATACGCGTACAAAATGGGAAATTCACAAGTTGATCAACGTTTCATTTTATTTTCAGTGAACATTTAAAACGTCAAGTAGAAAAAATACGAAATAAAAACTTGCCCTCTCAAGTATTTAATCGGCAAATAAAGCTCGTTGTATAATTTAAAAACAGCGGAGTAACGATGAAAATGGCAACAGTTTTCAATGATACCTGCAACATTCGTTAATTTCTTTCACCAATTAGAGAATTTAGCGAAAAGCGCAATAATTTTCGAGTACAACGTTATTCCACAAGAAGCGGGAATGAGAAGATTAAATAAACATGAAGGAGTGAAAGCGAGAACTTGTGTTCGTAAAAGTGTTTAATACTGCCTATAATTGAATTCCCTCTGCCCAAGCATAAGCAGCAGCGACTAAATGACCAGGAACGAGAAGAGAAACAGAGAAGGTGGCACTATCGCAGATTTGCTTATGCGTTTATTTGACGCTTGCCGCTTTGTCAGTAAAGTGTTGGCCGGTACACGGCTGATGCGAGACGTGAAATACCACACATAGGCGTTTTTTATTTCACTCGGAAACAGCCGCATTAGAGACATCAAAGCAAATAGGCTTCGACACTCCTTTTGTATACATATCACAAATTTTACCACAGAGCCTTCAAAGTTTACTCTCGAGGACCGCAAGCGTCGTTTTAGACGAGTATGAAGAGCTCTAATCCACAAATGTGCGACTTTTGACAGAAACGAAACTTTGATCATTAGCGGGATTCAAACGTTCGACTCGTGCTTCAAAAACTGAAAGTTTAGCAGGAATGAAACTCCAAGTTTTATTCTGCAATTACCGATATTGAATGACTTTAAATGGGTTAAAATACAAGATGGTAATTGCAAATGTTTGAAATTATTCACTTAAATTCGAAGCCTTTTGCAGATTAAACTCGTTGAGTAAATTATCGAGAGCTTTATACGTGGAATGTTTTCCTGTTTATTGGGTCGAACATTTCGAACAAATGAATTCTACAATCGACCTAAATTATTCTCTACAAACTTAATCAATTACTTGTTGCAAAGTTGAACTTATGCATAAACTCGTTGACAAATTTCGCGCTTGAAAATTTTATATCCCAAGTTACATTCGTGACTGTTGTCAAGTTTGTTCTCGCGAATTGCTTCAAGTGTTTCTTGCCACAGAATTCGCAGAGTTTAAAATGTTTAATTCGGAAGAAAAGTAATTTTTTTTCAATTATAGTCCTACGTAAAGTTACGCTTTCGTCAACACTTGTCACTCGAGACAAGCAATTCTCTCCAGAATCTTCTTTTTATACGCGTTCATTTACTTCCGTGAAAAACGAGGGACGAAGGTGCAAACTTTACAGCGTAATTCCGAGACAATGATAAAACCCTTGTTTTACCGCACTCTTCCAACTATTTATTACAAGAAGAAACTCCGAGTTTTCGTGAAATTTAACAAGCAAAAAAGGTCCATTCGAGGATAGCGATAGTTTCGCGTTAAATTTTGTTTTAGTAATAGAGGATTTCATCAGATTAAATTGAAGATGGTCGGTAAGATCGTTACACATTTTACTCACTGTTTGGGAGTTAACAAGTCAAGGAAATTATTCGAGATTTCGGGAAGATAACAAGCCAATGATAAACGACCGAAACGCTTTGACCTAATTAACCGGATACTGAAGAGCCTTTCATAAAACTTGACTCATTGAATACATCTGTTTTTACACCACTAATCCGAAAGCGATACGAAACCTCAGCTCTCTAGAAATGAAAAATGTATGAAACGTAAATGAAGAAAGACCATTCACATTTTCTCACGCAATTTTTTCCTCATTTTCGACTTTTAATTTATAACGACCGTTGCTTGAGAAAGTTCGGATTTCTTTTCGAAGGAAACAAAAGTTATAATGGAAATATAAAGAGATAACATCTCCTTGGAGGTTCTACCTCAAATTAGCTACCGCCGCACGAAGCCTTATCGAGATTATTGTCGATAACAATCGTCACGCAATTACTCGTCGACATTCCGTTTCCAGGACGCCAAAAACGACTAAAATACGACTCGGCTGCAACGAAAGAAGCCAATTTAAGCATTTCGTGAAACGCACTTAGCAATTTTTGCTACCGCTCACAGGGCGCGTAATTGAACCTTTCCAAGTCATGGGTTTTTACTCGTTTTGTTACGCTGTATTGCGTGACCACCCTCGTCGCTTCGCGAAACTCATTTTCCCAGCTTGACAATGACATTTCGACGCATCGCTAATTTTACATCGCGGCGGCGAGTTTTGGTCCCACGCGCTTCGAATTGATAGAAGCGAAAAAAACGAAACACTCACGAGGTTTAATTTCACCACGGCTACAAACTTGCTAAATGCACACAAATTTAATTGCATACCAATCCCCAATTTATTTTCACAAACTATCATAAATAAATTTTTAAAATGAAATAAAATGCTTTAATATGAATTTATTTCGAAAAATTCGTTGCATCTCAAAGAATAGTTAATATTGGAATGATAAATGCATCGCGAAATGATATAATTATAATGTATTAATTTTGCACGAATAAGAGACATTCAACAAACAATCGAAATGTTTAATTAATGAGCAGATGAGAGGATTATGTCAAGTCAAAATTATTCCGAATAAATGAGGTGATATGCATTGCAGATTGACGGGAATTCGAAAACTCCTTCGGGGGGACAAATCAACGATGAAACCAGTGATAACACGAGGAAATGTGTGGGCATTTACTGGAATCCTAATTTACAGTACATCAGTAGTAATAAGCGCTCAATTATACGCGGTACGCTTGAATTTGTTTGTTACCGCGATTCAGAGCCGCTGGAAAACTTGTCAAATTAGCATATACAATGTACAACGTCAGCAGGTTTGTTACATGTACTTAACGAACCCAACAATTCTGTTAGCCTTTTGAAACTAAATTAAAAATTAACAAAAATCCAATATCAACTCGAAATACCGTTATATTTTACTTGCAAAGATCAATAAGCGAGAGTAATTATTAGTAATCCAAGCTAATTCATTAAAATTCAAACTACGGCTGAATTTGGTTTAACGACAACGTTGACATTTCACAAAATGTTTAAACAACCCAAATTCCGCGATATCAAATCATCGATTTTTCATTCAGACATACGATTGTAGATTTCGCCTTGTCTATGTACCCAAGTTTCCGATGTGTTAGAAACCGTGTATGGGCTCGGACGAGATAAAGGAGAGTTCGGACACTCCTGTTCCTGCCGGAGTTGGCGCACCATTGCGGAAATCAAACGTATCCTGTCCCTGCTTTGACTTGTTTATTATTCCAACAATTTCCGACAGCCTTTTAAACGGTTTGACACCGTCAAATCAGACAAGTTCCGGGTCTGAAATATTGCCTTGTCGGTTCGTAAATCCATCAAAGAAGGTTCAGAAACGAGGTTGCCAAAAGAGTACTTTTGTCACGAAGTTGCTATTATATTTCCAAACAGTTTCCCAGCAGTCACTCCAGTTTAAACGCGAGACAACTGTAAATCAATCTTGCAAGTAATGTACGCTAAAGCTTTAATCTACACTGAATCGCAGAAGTTCCATAACAGTTGCACGAACAATAACAATCATGTTTATCCCACGTCTGCAATCCGCATCAAACGACTCTTGTCTGAAATTACAAAAGACATTGTCAACCCACATCACTCGAAATCCTCTAACCCTTATACCGGAACAAGCGAGAACTTAGCAATGTCAGAAACGTTTTGCTGCAGAAAACTTCCTTGAACTTTTATCATTGCTACGAGGAAACGTTGCCTTGATCGTAGATTAATACGTACAAGTTACACACGCGATGTAGTGTATATAGCAACGCAACAATTGAATAGGAAAGAAAGGTGCGGAATATGGCGCACACCCACGCAACCGACGCCGTGAAATCTCGCGCGTTTTACACACAAAGGAGAGTCGCCCCCATTACATTGTCCATAGTGTACAGAGGGAGGCACGGCGCACGAGCCAAGTGCGCGACTCTTGCTAAGCGAGACGCGTATTTTACCCTTTTTCCCTTTTTTCTGTCTACGACAAAATAACCGCCGTCCCTCCTTCAAGAACTCGTGTTCGTATCAACAGTTTATCAAGTTTAATCGTACGCGATTTTACTGACGATTCCAGATCTTGTTTCTTCGACACGAAAGCACATTTCACGCTTTTATCAGTTTTTATCAAGAAAAGGTTGCGCAGAAGTCAAATTTAAAAAAATGCTGTTCTGAAAAATCAATCAATCTTTGTTTCGTAAAACAGACCAGCAGATTTGCAAAACTCCCGAAAGATTCCAGGCTCTTTTTTTCAACGATAAATGTTTCAACTTTAAAATTCCAGAGGGCTCGTAAAAGTAAAATTGTTGACACACGGTTGTTTTGTCAAGTTCCTGTGCAAGTATGCGGATAGCGACGCTTTACGACAAGTTTACAATAATTTCCGAATTCATGGCGGCCGTAAATAACGAACTCGCCGATTCCGGTAAGTGCAGGAAGGTCGATTCAATGTGATACCTATCGCGGTATAAATCACGTAATTGCAAATCTGGGATGTTCCGCGTAGATTGCGAGAATAAATTATTTGGTCAACATTGACGACTTCAGAATAAATATTTATACACGAAGGCACGGGACGACGGTTGTTTTCAAAAACCTTACGTAAAATGCGAGAACAACAATGAACGTAAAATGCAATAACATGAAAAACGAACGCGACATTTTGCATTGTTCCTTCATTTTCATATTTATCGAAATCCGAAAGATTCATCGCGATAGTGACTGTTTTCGTTCAATTTGGGGTAAATGGATGCATTTTCCAGAGCACCATCAGCCGTGTCACTTTCAATATAGTAATAGCTAGTTTAATTAGCTAAATTAAAACTTTAATCTCTCCGCATTAATTTTGTAGCGAGAGAGCGGCAAACCTTGACTCTCCCCCAAGTTTTCCCCGTCACACGATTCGTTATATAGCATCTATTCCTGCACTAGTTCCCAGAAGATTACAATATCGCACAGTTGTATCGTGATTTTAGCCTCGTCCTTGACGCATTTGATTTATTGGATCATTCAACAAACCAAACCGCAACGACACGCATTTTTGCGTATTAGTTCAGCAGTGAAATTGGCAATTTCATTGCGGAAGTAAGTTTCGTGCTGGATGTTTATTTCAAGAGAATCGACTTTGCCAAGAAATGTCGTACCCTAAGCTTGCTTAGCTCGGTAAATGCGAGTAATTACTCCAGTCTAATTGCATCTATTGATCACTTACGATTCTGTAGAAGGCAGCTACTACGCGGGAAATAAATACGGATACCTAAATCAACAAAAGTGGGAAAACACGAACATTTGTTTACCTTTAATTCAGGCGAGAAATGCGCGAAATTAACATCGCGACACGGGCGCGCTGCTACTTTTGCATGCGATTGCAATATTCATGGATTGGACTCGTGGATTGCAAGCGCTTGGGAGGAAAAAATGGACACATGAGATGCCAAACTGCACGCGAGCGGCAAATAAACTGCAAAAAATCCGAGTGCAGTACAAATTACGCAGGTTTCCTTCAATAAAATTGTGCTGGCAAATTTGGATTATTTGTATCCGCTTCGTCGTCGCTTGCGCGAAGCTGTAGGGAAGATGTCGCGCACGCGATATTTCCTTTGTCCCCAGCTCATCTTCGTGCACAGAAAAGAGGAGAAAATCGGAGAGTGAAAAAGCATTTTCCTCTCATTAAAGTCTCACTTGCGCGCATCGTCCACTTGTCAACAATAGCCTCGTTCTGCCGTAGTTATAGACACGTCATGCATGTGTTATAGTTTTTAAAAATGAATGCGACGACCTGTCTCGCGTAACGCATTCTTAACAACGGTCACGACCCCCGTTGCGATGCTCGTTTCCGCTATTCTTTACATCATTTTCGCTAAGTTTGCTGAACCAAAAACATTTATCTCGAGGGTTTTATACGAATATAACAATACAATAACAGCGGATGGAGCATTATTATTTAGCTTCGAATCAGGTCACTACGTGACAAGACATTTTTAGGAGATGGAGCTCGAATGATGGATTTTTTCTATAGATACCGACAAAAAACTTTCGACGCTTCGATCAGAAAGAGAAAAAAACGCCAAAGGTAATCGTTAAGACTAGAGTTTCTAATCAGTTTGGGTACCCTTATCACGGAATTACAAGCCCTTTAGATATCTGACGAAGAAGAGACCAATTGTAGGCTGCTGCATTGAAAATGGTCGAATTACACCGCCATCGGCTGAATCGTGAATCGCTCGACTGGAACAAAGCCCATTTTTCGATCTTGATCGCTCATAATCTAGTTCCAAACGTGTTGGAATGACATGGGTAATCCGATCAGTTAAAAAATGACTGCGCCAGTTTCAATTTTTCTATCTTCGAATGAAAAATCGCGAAAATCGGTGTTTCATTGCGTAACGCGATACGCGGGATGAGTTGTTACGTCCACAACAAGTGTCCACGTTCATACGTCAGAGTTAAAGGCTTATACCTTCGCGTTACAACTTTTTTCGGGGGTAAAAACACGTTTCATTTTATGGTTTTGTATGATACAAGAATTACCGAGTCTTTTGCTCGAAAAGTTTTTGATAAAGAGCGCGCGGGGATGCGGTTGGAGCCGTCGCACTCGCAGCGGAGCCATTTGTATCTTCTCGCAACGTGAAATACGGAGCACTTAATCTTTTATTTCTAGTTGTCTTAAAATACAAGCACCGTACTCCATAGTTTCACTTGAACGGACTTGCCACAAACGACGTAGCTGTGGTTGCTCGGGGTTTCCCATTGTTATTATCGCGGGGAAAAAGTAAGAAGGCTTGATTGAAAAGAAAGTCACGTAAGTGAAATTTTTTACCTCGCCGTCTTCGCGATGTGTGATATTATAGTTCACCGTCATTCCATTCGAGTGCTTCCCCAAAGCACGTAGGGTTATCGTTTCACTCAAGAGGGTCAACTAAAGCTTGTAATTTCGACTTTGTAAAACGAAGGGGATGAAAAGAAGCTCCTCGGTCGACTCATCAACAAGACCAATCAATGAGTAATGTAATCCTATCATCTTTTTCAAATTCTTTTCTTCCCTTTCCTTTACTTTCCAAGACCAAGGACTTTCTTTCGTATATTATCTTTCTGGTTTCATTCTTTCTCTAGTTACAATCGTTCCGGAAACTATCTATTTCAAAAATTGGATTCCTGTCATTCCGATTGTATTTGCACTTTCATTTCCTATCGATTTTACTTCAACCTAATACCTCAATTCTATCCTTTCGCGACGTAACAGACATTCCCTAACGTTCCGTTTTCCACTCGCCTTTCTCATTAATCCACGTGCTTTCGCTATTCTATGTTTCTTCGTACTTTAAATGACGCTGTAATTTTGAGCCGTACGTTCCATGTCGGAGCGCTCTTCTTAATGAGAAAATGGAGTAAATTAGTGATCGAGCAAGATTGCTGAAATATTAAACTTGGACGGTATTGATGGCTTTGGCACGAAGCTAGACTCTCTAGACACTGTCCGATATCCAAGTTAGAGCCTCCAATTTATGTAAATGCGCCATCTCAACAAAGTTCCGCAAATCGTGCTTTTGGTAGACGGGCCTGACAAGTCCGTTGAATATGCAAAACAGAGCCGAACCTATCATCGTCGGGGACGCGCTCGCATCTGGGAAATTTAACTTGACACGCGGAGACATGTTCCACTTAACCTACGCTCAGTCACATTCCAAAAACTCGCGTCGAGACACTCGTCATCGCGTTCGTTGGTTTTAGCATTGAATAAAACCAACAACCGCAGCGAAAAAGCAACAACTTGATAAACAGAAATTAACTTCCGACAATACCGCGGTTTTCAAGGATTTGCAAAAGCTTTCACGGCAATAATAACACGGCGTTTTTCCGCAGGTGGGTTTTTACTGGATGAACTAAAAGTGTGCCAGGCACGATTTATTTCTATTATAGCGGCGTTTCAACATGTTCTCAATGGCCCTGGTGCTTTACTGCGGCGTTCTTTCTGAACTTACCGCTCCTCGTTACATGAAGACGAGTTTTTATAGAGTAAACTTATGAAACATCGAAAAAATTGTGCATTTTTTTGAAGAACCTTTTAACTCTTTGCAAGGATGTTTTAACGTGTACTTTTAAAGCTAAAAGTGTAATAAAGCGAAAGATAATATTCATATTTCTGCCGGTATTGATTGTTGAACTTGACTCCGCATAACGTAAACTTTGACCCATATTATTTACGATGTCGAAATTTTTTGGAACACCCAGCGACATTACGCACTCGGCTTTTTTCATCACTATCCGAAATTCCGATTCATAATTATTCCATCGCAGACATTTTATTGATAGTAAAATGTGAATTTTCGACGAAGCTCTTTTCAGAATATGCTTCGAATTTTTATCGACCTTTTTATATTTTTTGTCCTGATTTTTATCACATAAAAGATGAGGTGCATAAAAAAGGGAAAAAAGAAAAATCAGCTTATGGATATAATCCTCGACGACTGAAATTCAATCAAATTCGAAATTACTTTTGTGAGCTGTAATAAAAGATTTTCGAAATGCGGCTTGGAAAGGCATTTATTTGTATCAAGTATTGTTGTAAATCCGATGATTCCCGTAGTGATTGAAATAGGAGTTATTGGCTTACAGCTTTATAAGCTGCGTTCGTACCACGTAGATGCGAGGTTTACCTGATAAAAACCTGTTGATTTCATTCCGATTTCTCAGTACCGAAAATCTAATTTTTCCCGTGATAAAAGCAAACAGAAAAAGTTGAAGTTTCAACATCAGTGTAAAATTGTGTTGGTTCATCGCGAAATCTTTAATAAATCGCGTTCTTTTTTTCGGTTATTCCTTTTAGCTGAAATTGACGTCGAAAAATGCATTCCAGTAAAGGGAAATTGACGTGAACGCAACCATTCGACAGCTCTTTGCGTTCGACACACGCATTTTTATAATTTCACCGAAACGTCGATTCATTGTAAATTCGAACGAATAAATTATCAAACGTTTCCTGCGCTTGATGAAGCCTTAACGAACCTTTCAGACAAGTTGGATAATCGAACGCATCTACGATCCAAGAGCCGCTCTGTTTTTCTTTTCATTTCAACAGTTTTACTTGAAGCCGGAGACTACATTAAAATCAAGTTTCCAATTTGATGAAATCTTCCTGCTCCAAAACGATTGCCAGTGAATTAACTTCTGGATTAATTTCTGTTGAATTGTTATCGATTTGAAATGTTATAGCGCATTATTACCGTATCAGGAACCGCATAAAAAAGAAATCATACATTTTTATAGAATCTATCAAACCGAAAACATATCATTGAAAAATGTTTGATTCCAAGTGTTTTAAGATAATTTTTTTCATCTTGGAATATCTTTTTAGAATGAAAATCGATATTTTAGAACCGAAAATTCATTTCGGTTTTGGTCCCTGACGATAACTTTCGCAAATGTTTGCAATTTTCAGCGAAATACGTAAACTTCTATGGGTCAAATCCGTTTTGAATATTCCATTTCAATATACAAGTAGGAGCTCGTTGAACTTTCGAGCAAATAAGTCTCCGCGGTAACAAATATGCTTCGGAAAAAAGTGTAACTAGAAGTCGATTAAAGTTTGATCTATGTAAATAAAGTTTGAATGAAGTTTCCCTCCTCACAAAGGAACAGTGAAAATGATCCAGTATGCTCTTTAGCTAGTCTTTTGAATTCGCGATTCAATCTAGATGCTAAAACTCGGAGCGCGATGCGCCCCTCTACATATAAATTACAGCAGATATAGAACCTGGAAGACTAGTTTTCATCCTGAAGCGACTACGAACGACTTTGGTAATTTTGGCAATTGTGCTCAACGAGCATCTTGGCGATAGCTCGAAGATACTTCCAGTGCACAGATATAGATTCTTAGCCTCTTCATTTTTGCTTCCAACCTGAACCTAAGGAATCCACAATAAAAGCAAGGTAATTGTCCCAATTGTGGTCAGGGTAAGAACAATTTGTACGTATTTTAAACAATATTTTTAATGAATAAAATACGCAGAGCGAAATAGAAGTGCACGCGTCGCCATCTGCGTCCACTCGAGTGCGCTATGGTCGTTGGCTTCTAACGTTGTGTCAAATAGTGTCTCAGTTTTCTTCGATGTACATCGTAAAAATAACTGTTAAGATTGATCAAAAGAAAATATCGAGTAGCAAAGAAAATATCGTAGGTGTCCACAATTGGGTCGGAAAATCGCGTGTGTCTATTACGGTCAGGTTAGAAACACTTTAAAAAATGGAGAAATAGTAATGTTTTTAATAACTTATCTTGACGATTTTGAAAAAGATATGATAATAAATCACAGTAAGTTGTTGATAATAGGGACAACGATAAACTCGGAGTGTCTGTAATAGGTACATCGAAACATATTACGATTTACGTAATATTTCAGAAACAATTGGAAATATAATGTCAATAAAGACGATTTTTCAATATCTTAATGATTAAGCTATGCTGCAGTGACAGTAGTTCTCATCGTGAGCCATCTTATAGAACCTTAATCCTCAATTAACTCTCGCATGTTTCTTAGATTACCCATCATTAGGACATTGACCTTATGGGAATGAGATCCCAACAATGCATCAAGTTTTTTTATTAATATGCATCAAGTTCTCGAAACTTACTATGCGGAGAGTGAAGAAATATATAAAAGATCCGAAGGCGTGAAAGAAAGTGATTTAAAGTCCAATTTATTAGAAAAATGATGCTGCCTTTCTTATTACCAAAACCCACAGATTAGTTTCCCCTCTCAAATGAGACTTATAAATAACGTTGCCGGGTGAAATATGACGTTTCAATTTTCCCGTGACAGGTACAAGAAATTTTGTCGAGTTTTTGATATTCTTTCGAGCACCATAAATATAGGATTTCCAATTAAAAGCACCGTGGAAAATTCCAGCGGGACGAGAGATTTGGCAGTTTTTAGTGGGGGAAAAGCTTGAAATTGCTTTGGAAATCAGAAAAAATCAACTCACATTCGCTCCCAGACATGCATCAAGGTTTTCCGAAGACAATTTTACTCAGACCCAATATAATGCCTCTTTATCTAATTACCGCCTCATCCTATTTATCCGAATCCCTTTGGGGAAGAGTGAATCGTGCAAGAGAGCTTTCAGAGCGGGTTTGATTACGTCTCTCATTTTCAATGGCGGACTAATCTACTGAAGATCTTTCGACCAAGCCAATCTACGCCAATTGCACTGTACACGGAGAACCTACGAAATTTATGGTTGAAAAAATGCCGCTCGCATTGAATTCGGAATTCGCAATGCAGCGTAAATGAAGAACCATACACCTTTGTTCTTCGGAAAGAGAAATAGCGCGCGCGAACGTTGTAAATTCGCTGTCTTACATAAAATAATTGTGTAATGTTTTGTTACGCTTTTCAGCCTTCCGCCCATGTAATCATTATGATGAACTTTAGATTACACACTTTTCCTTTCTCACTCTCTCATTTCCAGATTAGTTCCTTTGATCTTTCCACATTCCCCTTGTCACAAACGATACCACCCGCATCCTTTGTGTTTTCACTTTTTATCTCGCCATGATTTATTGTACAAGTTCTCTTGTTTATCGTGCTTAATCAAGAGATTTGGTACGCCGTTAAAATGATACGTGACAATAATGACAACGCGATTGGAAAAGTTTGAAATATTCGAAACTTTATCGTTCATTTGTCATCTTTTTTTATGGACCGAGAGAAAGTTCAAGAATACATACCACTGAGGCTACATTTTTTCCCGTACATAAACTTGCAATATGCACTTCCTTAATGTCAACATCACTTCACTTTATCTCAAATATTTCATTATAGATCAAACGACCTTGACCCAATATCAAATGCAAAAAATTTGTCATTAATCCATCGTGAAAAATGTCTAAAAATATTGCTTAATTTGTGGAATGAGAACAATTTTAACCAGAATAAGTAAGTACGGTTTGAAATTGAACCTGATTAAATTATTTTCAAAGTGGATGAATATTGCTTAAAATAGAATAAATTAAATATAAAACAAATCAGATGTCAAATCTGTTTTCGAAATGTGAGTAATAAGAAGTATTGTGCAGTTTATATATGTAAAATCCCTCGAAAAATTCGGAACACGGAATTTCACGGGAAATAAAAATATTTGCTCGTTAATTAGTAATGCAAATTTCAGCTTTCGATGTATTATTGAATATTTACATTTTTCGTTGGCTGACATTTCATTTATATATCTTTCGTCATTTCCAGCGACCCTGGGGAATCTTATAAAAGTAAGTAAAAATAAATCGGTACTCTCAGCTGGATACGGAAAAATTGCATACCGTTCGCAATAATAGTTTTAATGATAATTATTTATAGAGCAGAATCGATAGAAAATAATTCACTACGAACGAAAAGTTGCCGCTATAGATGCGATTCGTTTCATAATGCAAGGAAGAAGTAATGGTGCAATTCCCGGAGCTTTAAAAAATGCATTGTTTCGAATATCCCTTCAATAGCATTACAGGGACCGCCCCGATACTACCGCAACTGGGGCAACTTCCTACCTAAAATAGCGTCCATTTGTGCAAAACATGGAGTTTCGATGAATTTCTAAATGTTGCCGTTTCTCGAAAGGTTATAGAAAGGCTTTACTTCACATTTATATATTCACTATCTATGCAGCAGAAAACATTTTACGATCAATGTTTGTCGCCGCGAGTTGACCTGAACATTGAAAGATGCTTGAAGACTTGACCAAATAATCAGGGTGATAACGATTTCAGATGGAAATTTCGAGAACTTTATCACGGTCATTTTACTTGAGAAATGTTGACGAAGAGTTCGAGTATAAAGTAAATCATCTGATTAAGATGAAAATACTGAAAATCTTTGTCACCCTCTGGGAAGTTTGGGGACAATCATAACTCTCGATTATAATCGTTGTATTAATGACCAGGGTTCACTGATATTAAGAAACTTGTACCATATTTAATAAGAAAAAGTAAAAATTCAGCACCAACTTTATCAAGTGCAAAGAAATAACCGCGAGTCATTACTCTTGATTCACAAAAAAAGGTGTATATTCACTTTTGCCCCCGATCGTTCACGCATGATTCAATTAATTCGTGCATAAACTTCGACGAGAGAACAAAAACTCTAGTTACAGTGCGAATAATCTCGTTTTATATGATTTATGACGCCTCCTGGGCAAATGGAAAAGATTAATCTCTTGAAACAGCGGCAAAAGTAATGTGTCTAACGTGAGGCACGCGGAAATGGTCCACTGAAAGCTCGCTGATTACTTTCTACGTCTGCGAGTACTCGTCAGTACCCGTTCGAAACTCATTGTGTTCCCCTGAAAAATTCCAGGTAACTCATCTTGTATCACTTAACGTTGGAATGGCGCGATAGCTGCTCGCGAAATCGATGCCAAATATTTACTTCGAGCAGAAAAAAGCAAATTGTACTATTCTAGGTATCGAAAAAGAAGTGAAAAGATCGAGAAAATGCGATTGCGTAAAAGACGATTAGTCAAG
This sequence comes from Zelostemma sp. ZL-2020, assembly GCA_022816865.1. Taxonomy (NCBI): domain Eukaryota; kingdom Metazoa; phylum Arthropoda; class Insecta; order Hymenoptera; family Platygastridae; genus Zelostemma; species Zelostemma sp. ZL-2020. The sequence goes on along the minus strand of JABFQM010000268.1, from coordinate 19,599 downwards.
CTACGTTTTAATTAAATTTATATCCAACAAGCAAGTTTTAATAAGATAAAATCAAGTAACGAGCAAAAATGAGACAACTCGAAAATGTATAACTGTGCCATTTTTATCAACATATTTTTACCTTTTTTCATGTTTAATTAGACCGGATTTCGTCGTGATCTGAAAAAAATTTGCCGAGCTTTGTTCGCGATAGCAACAAAAGTCAGGAAATGTTTTGCAGATGCAAGGTGATATCAATCTCCTTTTATGAAGAGATTGACAGTCGGAGAAATGAACCTACCATCAGAGCAAATGTGGAACGTACTAATCACAGGATGTGAATAGAGCAATTATTACAAAATGTTGTACGTAATCGTAGAGAATTTTTGCAATTTTCATAATGACTTTTTTATAAAACATTTTTTCCGATGTAAACACATTCCTTTTCCGTGAAACAATGCCATTGATTGGAAAACATTAAGTCCAATATCGCTATTTCAGTCATTCTTCTGCACGTATTATACAACGTAAAGCTATAATTACGAATGCAGAGTTATTTATAGCTCCACTTTTACGCATAATTATCCATTCTTTTTCCCTTTTCTCGTTCTTGGGAACGAATAATTGAATTACAAGAAACGTTACCACGTTTGTTCGATGGCTTCTCCGGTAGTCCGGTAGAAATCGAAACAGAGCGACTGAATCAATATGTACTTTGCACAAACGTCTTTATTCGTGCTACATTTGTAGTACCTACGAATAAAAACGTACGAGAGGCCTTATTAAAAAGCGAGCAAACGTGTACAATGTTCTGTTTTGATTTCTTCTGGGGTTCCAAATTAACGGTTGCAACTATCACGCGAGTCAATTCGAATTTAATTTCATTTAGTGCAAGAAATTCCAGAGCGCTACATAGAGACAAAAGCAAGACTCACCATCGCGGTTAAACAAGCGATAAATACGTATTCGCTCTGCCTGAATAACCAGGTGATATCAACTACAACATCCCTTCAACTTTTTGTAAAAGTAGTTGGATATAATAAACTTGTCTAAACTTTCTAGAAACGTTGGATGATATCTCGTGAAAGTACGTAACATGTCATCGAGTTAATGTTACGAGAGTAAGAATCAGTCTTCTGCCTGCTTTCGTCGTTCGAATTTAATTTTAACTCGTCAATTAAACTTGGTTCAAGGATGATGATTCAGTTTTTCCCTGACAATAAAACTAAATAAAACAACTAAAAGAAGCGTCAAGAAGGTTGGTTCGCTTTTTGTACGAATGCACAAGTGTGATTTTAAAATTAAGCTTTTTGTCGTCTTTCATAAGGAAATGTATTTGATCTCAAAATGCATTCTTCGAATCGAAGTTAAAGGGTAATTTTCTCGTACTTTATTCATCAATGATACTGAATATTTTCCCGAGATAAAAAATTGTAAATTTGGGCCAAAACCAAAAATGGGTATTATGAATTTATGAACGTGTTTTACGGTTTAATGTATATTATGAAGTCACGTTAAAATTTAAGCATCGTGATTGATAACAATAATTAAACAGTAATTTAAAATTTCTATTTAAAACATGATTTCTAGTTTGAACCAGATTAAGAAATGTAATCTTTACGTTCGATAAATAGTTTTCAAGTGGCAAGAAATGTTGAAAGAATTTTCTGGCACTTGCTTTTATCGTTGAAATATTGACGAAAAACTAGTGTTGGTTCAATGATAAAATTATTTTTCCCTGAACGATTTTACGCTGCTTTTATGGAAATTTTCAGTTCTAAAAATTGCATGCATAAAATTATGTAGATACATGGAAATTGCATGCAGATTCGTGTGATCGTGTAACGATTGTAATAAAAAAATAATTCTTGTCAACAGAGGTTGCCCGAAAATTGACTATTTTAGAGAAAACATCGAAAGAAATGTGTCCCAAAATGTGATTTAAATTTATTCCGTGCGTGTGTAATTTATGTCCGAATATATTTATTTGAAAAATATTTCCATTGTCTCGATGAAAGTGAAAAAGAACCAAGTTTAATTTGCATTTTAATGTTACAAAAAAACCGTTCAAGGTCAATTTTCATGTCTCGATGTTAAATAAAAATTTCGTTGATTAACACCTCGTACTCGTGACAATTTTGAAACCTAGCACTTTCCAAGTTTCCAAACTTTAAAGTTTCTCCTGAAAGACGACATTACTTTTATTTTACCAATCCCATTGATATCGACACTTTCATCGAATTCGCGATTACATTAACCTTTTCTTATTCAGGAGAGACACTCGCTTATCAAACTCGAAAGCGTGAGATATTGAGTAAGACTCGAAAAAAACGGTGAAAGAAACCAATATTTGCCATGATAAATAGTCATTCGTCAAATGCACGACCGTGAAACATTTTTAAATTACCGAAACATTCTCAAAAACGTCAACTAATTCTTTCAAACTCGAAGAAACAGTGTTCAGTACGTAGAACTTCGAAAGTGACATATGTAAAATTGATCTTGAATCGCGTTTAAATGAAAAAAGAGTGCCGTACTTTTCTGCAGAATTGACCCATACTTATTCACGGGGGTTTCCGTCGCAATGGTCATCGAAATCGTAAACGTGGCGCGAGCTTTTCAACTCACAAGACACCGCGGGAGCCGAAAAGAACCGGCGAGTGCACGAGCCGGAGTTGGTGAACAAACTGCACGTTTCCGTGAATGCCGTTCGGGGATGGTAGACGCCGAGGACGTCCGAGCGAGGCCGAGCGGGAGACCGTTGCCGCTAGCGTGGACGGCGGTGGGGAAAGTTTTCAGGCAGAGCCCGCCGAGGAAACCCGGTAGTACGATATTAAAGAAAGATTCGCGTGTTTGTTTTGTGCGTGTTCCTTCATTATGACTGCATCCACGCGTCCTAACGACTTTGCTTCCTTTTCCTTTTTTCCGAAAGGGCACGAATTCTTCGGGCTTTCTTCAATTTTATTCTTTGAAGAGAAATACGAGTCGATGACACGATCTTGCATTTCTTTCAGAACAATTGAGGGCTCGGAAACGATAACCGACGGAAACAACGGTATCGATTAAATTAAATTTACATCATCGGAAATCAGTGTTCAACAGGAAAAATTATTTCATTGTTATTAACAATATTTCAATGGTATTTATTGGAATGAGTTTCATTTGTCCTGCAAACAAATTATTAAGCAATAATTATCAACAAAAGATATTGTGATAAGCTCTTCCTTAAAAATTTGTATTTTCCAACTGATTTTGCTTTAAGACCACTCATTGTGTTTGTTATTGGATTTTCAACAATTCATTTGTTATTCCTCAGTGATTGACTATTTTCAAAATTGTTAACGAGCGAATTGTTTAAAATCTAATTGAAAAGTTGAAAAATACAAAATTCTAAGAAAGAGAACTGAAGCAAATTTTACTGTGCTGCCACAATGTCTTTAATTAATAATTGTTGCTCAATAATGTTTTTTCCAGGATAATTGAGAGTCATTTTAGAAAATATTATAATATTTTTGAAAAAATAGTTTATAACATGGAAATAGTTTTTTCCATTAAACACTGATAACCGTGGAAGTTCTACCTTATGTAGCGAAAAAGTGCATGAAAGAATCGATTGCGAATGGAAAAAAGTACTGCGTTGAAAAGAGTCTGTAATTCATAAAATATGGTGCTACTTCCATTAATGTCTGCATCGAGATATTGAAGTTTGAATTAAATTTCGAAGAAAATTGATTGACATGCGATTGAAATTCATGAAAAATTCGAAAATAATCCTTATCAAATATAAGTACTTACATTTCAATTGAGGCAGATGTGCAGAACATCGCTTTATTTCGCTTCTCGAATGCAAAAATTGTTTTTCCTACCTACAATGGAATTTTACAAAGACCAACATGTTTTACAATTTTTCATAAAACACGAGTTCTGTCGAAACATTTCAACACACTCATTTTATTGAAAATTCCTCGCCAAAACACTCGTTTTAACAAAAGCCGTGATTTTGCACAATTACTCGAGTAAAAAGTAAATGCAATACAAAATTTAATTTCAACTATTCGCTTTGTACGTAATTTTGTTACTTTCTTTGATCCAGTTTCAATCAACTCTATGTTTATCAAACCATCAAAGTTTTTATTATAAATTTATCAACTCATTTACAACTCGATTAATTTTTTTGAAGTTTTTTTTATTATTTCCATTCGAATCCTATTGTTCAAATGAATTTGTTCATTGCAAAAGTACATGTAGTCTGTATTTTGTCCAACGCAAAAATTTGACTGCAATGAAAGTGCACTCGGCAGTACAAAATGTAATTGCTTTTCGTGCCCTTGTTAAAAAACAGTAGAAACGCAATTGGGCAAATCCGCAGCGTTTCTGTTTTCCTTATGCGTTGCAATTAAAGTTGGCGAACGCGTTGCACGAAGCTACGAGTTGCGCTTCGTGTACTTTCGCCTGCCTCGTCTACACTGCTGTATTATATATGGTCCAGTGCTGGGAACGTTGCAGATTTACCGTCAAAAGAGAGACAGAAGGTGCGGGGTCATGGATCGAGGACCGGGAAGAGTCCCCTCCAATTAGGAGTCTTCCGCCTTGGCCTGAGTGAGCCACATAATGATATCTCCTGCTCTCTCTCCGACCACCAGACAAGTGGGAATAGGACGTTTGCCTAGTTTCAATTTCGCTTATATGATACCACCAGTTACATGTCGAAAGAAGGCGTACTTCGAAGATTATTTCAAAACATAATAATTAAGAATATTAAGTATTTAAACCACATAAAAATTTTATTGAAAGACTAATTTAAATCTTCTTTCCTTCGTTTAAAAAAATTTATGACGTTTGCAGAGTCGAACAATGCAAACAAGAGGAAAGAAGAATGAAAAATAACGCGTTCCCGGGCATAAAAAATGGCGCTTCTGCGATAGGGTCACCGGAAAAGAGATGATTACATTTTTTCCAGCAAAAGTTGATCGTAAGATGAGCAATGAATCGATTCGATAACCTTTCGCAGTTTTCAAGTCAAGAAATCTTGAACTGATAGGGAAATTTTCAATAAACGGAAATGGAAGATGTTACGTCAGCTGGTATACGTAACTTTTTGTCGAGATTGTTCCGAGACCTTTTTCCTGCCTTATCGCGCGGTGTCAATCCCAACAAAATGGAAAAAACCCCGTTAAAAGTCCCTCTCGGGAACTATTGAAGCCGATTCCGGCGAAACTGACCTCAGATTTGCACCGGAATCCAGTAACCGGCTGGTCTTTATGGTACTCGCAAAAATAAAGATACCTCGCTAGCAATGGGAACGCGGAACAGGATGTTTCTGCTTGGTTCTTTGCAACGATTGGGAAGAGAAAGCCCCTGCAAAAACGGAGCAGCTCGATTGCAAAACAAACGATGCATCTTATCGAGATCAATTAACAGTGGATCGTGAATTAATTAGATGCATGATGGAGCCTTCCTATGATGAGAAGAATTCATTTCAAGTTATTAATCAAAGCATTAATCAAAGGCTCAAATTAATTTTATTCACTAGAAATGCAACGAAATGAAGGAATAAAAGAAATTTCTCTCAATGAAATTACAAAGTATTGGAAAAAGATTAAGAAAAGATAAGATCGCTGTTCGATTATTAATCAGCACTTGGGGATTAAAAGCGGTAAAAATAACTCATCTTTTCTATACATACCAACGTAGAAGTAATGCTTCTTCACAACAAGGTAAAGAAATATTGCGCACTCGTCAAAAAGTATTGATTAGCCGATAATCACTGACGTAGAAAAATTGAATAGCGCTCATTGCATGATTAATGGGTCACCCGACTGAACATTAAATAGAAACTAGGTCCAATTCCTGAATCACTGTAGAGTTTTTACGATAATTAATTGCCCATTAGAGTATGGCAGCAGCCAACTGTATTCGAGATCTTCCCAATATTGATTGCGGGTAGACGCTATGACTAACCAAATAGCATTATTAGCAGTTGAGATAACCAAGTTAACAAACCATTATTCTATAGCGTACATGTGTCACACTTCATCAAGAAGCGGCAGTGAAATTCCGTAATTCCATCTCGTCTGCAGAATCGAAGGAAATTTACATACGCGGAATACATTCCTCGCACCGAGTTTAAGTCACGACTTTTTTCCACACTCGAAATTGGAAGGAAATCAAGTCGCATTGTAAATATTTCGCATACGCGAAACGCCGCGTGATTCGCGGAGAAAAAAAGAAAACAGGGAACTCTTTTTCCCACATTTCCAGCAGGGAAAAATGTTTCAGAAATCCAGTAATTAGATCAATATTGAAATTGAAGATTGCTAAGTAATCAGAGAACGAGAGCAGAGTTTAAAGCTCTATAAGATAAACAGACTAACAAAAGACTCGAGCGGATCAGAGTGATATTGACGTAGATTTCGTTGAAATAATTTTCCCCGGTGAGGTTTCCAAGTTCTCAAATCGTAAATTCGTTTCATTCCGTTTCATTTTATTTCATATCATTACAAAGGTAAAATAAGTGTCAAATGTGTACTCAATTTTATAACTTTTTAAGCAGTGTTCCAATTTCGAAACCAAGTCTAATTTTCTAAAACAATTGTTCCTGGAAAGTAATGCAAATAAAGTGGACGCAATACAATAAAAAATACGATTGTGTTATTGCGTTTGCGCAACGAACCGCTACGGTTGAAGTAAATGCGCGCGGACCGCATTATGTCTCATTCATGCACCTACGCGGCTGAGTGTTATTGGCGTTGATAGAGTGGATCAATATTACGTGCTAATGCAACAATCGCTATTATACTTGGCCGTGGTAGCTCGATAACTTATCGTTTCGTTTGTCCCGCGGAAGAGTATTTGCTCCGCTTAATACGGCTCTTATTAATATCCACACGACCTTCCTTCATTCTTTCATTTTATTTCAGTTCCACGTTTGCTTGTGAAAATTAACGTAATGTAATTAGTTTCGGAGTTTGTTTGAGCTAACAGAACGTTGATGGTATCATCGACTCGTTATCTAAGGAAGGTAAACTTTCGTGCTCGAATAAACTCGGTTAAAAGAAAAGATTTCCGGTGAAATACGTACGAGGACGTAAAAAATCTTTGCCCGAAATCTTTCACTGTTTCAAGTCTTTTCTAGGTCGACTTTCAAGTATGCAGAAGCGAAGATTCCGCGACTGATTCAGTCAGTATTTGCTCTCGAAAAGTAGGAAAATGAGTAAAGACTTTCTGCTGCGATTCATCTTGTTGTACTTTCAAAATCAAAATTCCGAGCACGAAAGTTGATGCCTATGCGATTACTCGACAAACCCAAGAGACGAATTTATCCAAGCCTTTAAAGTTTTCAAACATCTCTACATAAATATAAAGTATGCTCCCGATAAAATCAGATTATCTCATTAAAGAAGTACACCAAATTTAGTTGAAATTGGAGAATCAAACTTGTCAATTAGATCAAAAGTACACTCGAATATAAAAGCTAAAATGAGATCTTTTTTAATTGACCCAAATACCAGATGCTGGATGATCTGCATTAAGGATTGATTACGGTCTAGAACGGGTTAAAATGCAGCATTGATAATTCCAATTATTCGAATTAATGTCTCGTTAATCAAGCTGCAGTGCTCAACTAAAATGACGTGAAATAATGGACGAAAGAGCCCGTTACGATAAAATTAAGGAAATGTCGAATTATCCTCAGTTCGGCACATGCTTTCAAAGACGAGAGGCAGCAAAGAGCAAGCTGGCGGGAAGCATAAAGTCCCCGGAAGCAAGGGCGAACACAACCATTCGTTTCGTTGCAACGCAATCCCCTAGAAACTCCGCTCCAAAGCAGTTCCTCGTCCCTACTTGTTGCAGATAAGAAAGGTAACGCTGCCAACTTCGAGTTTTTCAAAGCCGCTGTTTATTTGAAAACAAATGCACCGACAAATAAATTTCATGCTGCATACTTGAATAAATAAAAAGATTTTAAAAACGCACTCTTTTGAAGTGAGAATCTCGCTCTAAGAAATTGAGAGAGAATCTCATTCAAAAAATGTAAAATGCAGATACTTCATTTAACAAGACAGAATTTCTGTGGTATTCTAGGACGAAATGTGAATTCAAGGTTTAATACGTCTGTAATTTTAGAATCTTTCTGCCTCAACTCTTTCATGAAACTTTCTCAGCGCTCGTATAAAAATCGTTTTCTTCCTTTTCTGCAATGAACGTGCGTGATTTGTTCTTTGAAACCCTAGAAATAACTATCGAAGATCCAGATTACGGTCTGGCAATGGAATCGTTATTAATATATATTTTTGCTATCGAGTAAGACGCTAGTCTCGTGCAGCGTGTCTGTCAACCTACTTTAAGGCCACTCCTTTTCCAAAGAAATAACTCATAATTCAACATTTATTGAACAACGGGTTCCGGTCAGCATGGAAACCTTACGGCAACAAAACGCAGTCGGAAGCGTGTTATCAGGGTTCGATGATACGCATCGTTTGGGAAGAAAACTTATTGGATTCGAGAAGACATAAAATATCTCAAGTATGACTTTCTATTCGAAAGTAATTGAGCGTGGATAGCGATAATTACTAGTTACATGAGTTCTACTTTTGACTTTCGGATTCAAACCTTTGCCCACTTCGTTAAGATTGCAACTGAAGCCGACTTACCTGAAACAGAAAAAAGGATTATTTTCAAACATGCGTATATCGAATAAATCAAGTCCAAAAAAATACGTGAGACTTTACTCGCTACTTGTTTCACAATTGAAACGGTTCGCGATCCGTTGCATAAAGTGTGAATGTAACGGAATGATTTAAAATCATAATAGATTGCTCAACATTTGACATACATTGTAGTTAATAACTCATAATAACGTCACCAGTCATTAGTTGCATTGAATTCGTTGTGAGCTGATTTATTCGTTGAAACAGATCAGCCGAGAATATGATGAAACTCAATTATATTAAATTTGCACAGAAATATCTGAAGAAACAACTCGAATGTTACATCAAAAAGAACTTGCGAATCTTTTGAGCAATGAATATTATTCCAAGCTCCGTTCCTTTTTCGCATGCAGATGCGACTAATCTTGACTAAGACTCTTATTTTTCACCGTGCTCAGCTAGTCGAGTGCAAAATAAGAATAAAAGTCTGTACAGGAATTGACAATACAAAGCTCGCAGACTTTATGCCGGCATAAATCACAATCGCGAGGTATCACGGATTAATAGGAAAACAGCTTTTGAATTATTATCTCAAAATTTTGTTTAGAAGAAAAGATACGGCCCTAAATTGTTAACAAAAAAACTGTAAAGGTTAAAAAGGAAAAATTTCATAACACGATTAAACATTGAGGACCCAATTAAAACGAAATTGGTATTTTACCCCCGCCTACTCGTTACGCAAATGGCTTTTTCAGATGGTTGTTAATGATTTCCAGCCGATTGCGAATTGGAATTCGCGGAACGAATTGTCACATTTAATTTTGCGCATATTACAAAATACTACAGCGTGAGATATTTCCGCGCTCGAACGAACGACGTGATTAAAAACGTAAAACCAAGTTTCTCTTTCTATTCTCTTCCGTTCGTTCATCAAGGTTACACTCGGTGAAAAAATATTGTTGAATTCGACAAAATGAGAACCTGACCCAATTTCACGTATTCAACGGAACTTTGCCCTGAGTGTAACATTTCGGCTTTTCTTAAAAGCTTCCAAAGTTCACGTGATGTAATAAATGTTGAGTCGAGCCATGTCCTTCAATTAACGTGTAAGTTGGGGTTGTAAATGAAGTTATAACCGCGCATCAGCTTCAATTGACACTCTTGACGTAATCAATATCATAGGTTCAAGTTAAAGGGCTAATGGACTTTTAAGTAGAACGTGATGTTCCGGCTGAACGAGGCCGAGCGTTCGTGTGTCACAATATCGACCTATGCGAGACTGAATTTGTTATTGCATCGTTCGAAGAAGTTAAAAGTTATGTGTACGCACATGGTGCAGGGATATACTCCTTTCCGCAATCGTTCGTTTTCGTTTCGACGACAGGACGTATCTCCTGTTGCGTCCTTCGCCAACAGAACTTACGCATGCTAAAAGTTCCAAACAGACAATCCCAACGCTTTAAAATCGAAAAAGAAAAAGTGCTTCTCCTAAACACTCGAGTTTTCACGAGCCAAAAACAAAAAGGGTTTTCACATAATTTATAAGAAAAATGGTTTTTTAATTTCAAATCCTTGCAAAATGGTGAAAACGAAGATTAGCCTGGTGTTACTTCAACACCTTTGAATATATTTCTCTATAATATTCCGTCAAATTAAATACACTTTAAGCGATACCAGATTCCACGCCACCTGGCACTACCTGCAAAGTAGCTATAATTCACGGGTTTAGTTTTGGCTTAGTAACCTGCGGTTCGTTCGAAACATCGCTTTAATTTATTTTCCGTGTCGCGCCATGACCATCAATAATATAAAATCTTGCATTCCACCAGCGCTCATCCTCGACCGCGTGAAAGAATCGAATGGCCATTAAATGCCTTTAAATTTTGTTCAGTGGGATTGGCCTTTGAGATTTCGTCCACGCGTGTCACTCTTTATGCCGCGTAATAATTTAACACATTGTATGCGTCATTTCGAGAACGATTGTGTAACAAAGCTGGAAGAAAAATCGAAGAAAAGAAAAAGATCCTTGGCCATTGCTTCGGAGTGTAAATAATGGTTTTGCGAGTCTAGTTTTGGAAATGGAAAGACCTTCCTTTCGATTTTTATTGCGTCTTCTGTAGCCGTGAATGTGTGTCAGCAAAGTACAAGAATCCCCTTCTCGGAACTGGCAAAAGCTTCGCCTTTACAATCCTAAAAAAGGTTGCATCCCACGATCGCTTTCGATTCGAACTTGCGAACACAAATCCAAGCGAACTTCACTGAATCCAGATTATATGTACCCTTGACAAATTAATCTTGACAAAAGTCGTGGCATTTCTTCTTATTTTTTCGGCCGTACGTTCTTACTCCCGGCATATTTTCGCTTCTTTCAAGGCCCAAGCTCGAGGCAATAAAATCGTTGGTCCCTGCAAGGGATCCTGAATAACAGGTAGATTTCACAAAGACGCAAGGTGCAAGGAACGTTTTTATGAGTGACCTGCTCGTCGCCAGTAAGGATACAGACAATAACACCAAACGCATCACGAGATTGACGCATTAGGGCGGCAGGTAGAAACGAAGACAAGTTGGGACTCGGAGTTTCATTCCATCTTTTCCCACGATAACCAGTACCAGATTTCCCCGCCAGACAAGGCCAAGCATCGCGCACTGAAAAGAAGCCGCGGTCTCGGCAGGTCGGCGATGGAAAAGCAAAATGGAGGATGAAATTGTTCGCTACGTGACGCAATTATTCCCGGCAATTGACGCTAGAAAGCCAGGCTCATTTTCAACCTCGATGATAATCATTTGGCGAGATCCAATTCTAAAAAGAAAACGACGTTGCCGTATAAAGCTTGCAAGGCTAATTAGCAATGAGAGATATCGGTGTGTAATCTGGAATTGGAAATTGACCGCTGAATACCCAAATTAGATGTGGGTGTTACGCTTCGGATTTATCGATGCGATCATCACCAATATAAAGCGCAAGTTTACCGGAGCTTGTTGCATTGTAATTTTGCAGTTAAATGTGCAAAAACAGCTCGCGAACAAAAACGAAATTTCAGAAAAGAACTGAATGAGCGTGCCTCGGTTTCTTGGGATCGAATGAATCGGCAAGAGGCAGTCGGTTCCTCAAACCCCCAACACGCGTCGTTAAATTGGTCTACGTGAGGCGATTCTGAGAGAGCCGGAAATTCGTACGGAAAAGTATCATTTCTCTTTGTGATTTGAACAGCGGGAATTCCAAGGCGCCTCACGTCTCGGGGATAGGGAAGCGCCGCGAATATTTACGCGACCGAGTCCACGTACACGAAAACACCAACGACAAACCTTACGCCATTTTTCCAATTCGTCTCTTCGTTCTCTTAATTACTTTCATGAGCGTTCAACAAACATTAATACCTTCGAATTGTCCCCCCGGAGCTTTCGGCTCCACCAGGTTTCTCTTTCTTTTTCGCATGGTAAATTGTTGCAATTTGTTTTCATGTGTTTTTTTAACATCACACTTAAATTGTGATCATCGCATTACAAAGATTTAACGTTTAGAATTGTAACGTTTAGAATTGTACATCTTTCCAACTTTACGCGTTGAATTAAAAAAATCAACAAAGATGAAGATCAGGACGCACTAGAAATGTACTCAATGAACTATACGAATAATCTTATCATTGATAAAATAATATTAAAACAGGTCAAATCAAGGAATTAAATGCTGGTTTTATTCGTAGATTGATACTTAAATGTCAATACTAAAATTCAATTTTACGAGGGTTATTGTGTTAGAATAAAATTCTGATTTCGATAAGGAAATAAACTAATGGTGAGATAAGATAATATTTATAACTCACAGTGTCCACTGCAAAAAAAGTAAAGAGTTTCGATTGCAACATACAGACAAAAGAGTAACCAAGTAACAATGAGCAATTAATCACACATCAGAAAGGCTCTAAACTTTAAACAATTATCAATAAAAAAGTTGCGCAACAAAAAATTGCAGTCTTTATCGCTGGTGTTTATTGAAAAGTGTATTAAATAAAGCATTAAAATAATATGTCATACGACGTTGGAAAAAAAAATCTGTGATGGTCACGACCGTTACATTCCGCATGATTTTTGCGTCACTAACGGATACTTTCATAACGCTTCACTCGACTAACCGCTGATGAGAATTTCTCACCAAGTCATTGAGTATTTAGTCATGTATAACTATTAGCTATAATTTGGTAGCTCTCGCGCAGCGTGTAACGTCTGCATGATATAATACGGAGCGCGTGGGATTATTAGTTGGCGTCGCGGAACATGTTCGTCGGGTCGGGCTTTCCCCTGGCCTGAAACGTCATCCAATAAATATGACCCATTCCAGAATTCGCCCTGCAAGCTTGGCAAAGTCTTGCCCCGCCGTGGAATACTTTCAATATGACTCGGGTCATTTGCCTGGCATCATCGCATGCACGATATAAGAAGGGGTCGCTCTCTCCCCCACCGTCTCCCTCGGCCTCTCCTGAATACTACCCTACGCCTAACCTTCGAGGTCGAGTCAGAACGTTGCACTCTGCCATAACGTGCCATCACCGGGCATGCATGAGTTCAACAAATCTCGTTGAAAACTTCTACTGGATCGATGTACCATTTCGATATCGTTTCACGTTTCTCCGCAAGCCCCACAAATTCGCTTATTACGAGAACAAATAGCCAATAATTGCTCGTTAAGTTGGCTCGTTTCTTCTTTTGTCCGCGTTTCGAAAGGTTAATAAACTTTCGGAAGAAGTTTGTTTTCGCAACGATCCTGTAGGTCGGAACACGTCGAAACGCCGCAAAGAAGTGCCCCGAGGGCTCGCAATTTTCGCGAGCCCGGAATTTCCAGCGGCAACAGCTCGGCGTCACAATTGACGTTTGATAATGAGGACAAGCGAAAAACTCGGTAATGGAATTCAAACACAGCCCGGGATTGGCAACTTTTGGAACGAGACACGTACTAATAAACTGCGAGAAAACTTTGAGAGGCAAAAGTTGCTCTACGCCAGGGGAACTCGTTGTGTGACGGTCTGTATATAGAGAGACGGATTTCCTGATTCGTTGGACGTCTAAGAAAACTCTTTTCACTTCGACTGTTACGTATTCATTTGCTAGAAATGAGAAAAAAAAGTCACAGGATTCCATTGTTACATAGGGAATAAAGTAATTACCATTTTAATGCTCGTTATCCAACTTTTCATCAATTAGAGATCGAGAAATTAAATATCTGTCTGGAGCACTGCATTTTCTCGTTTTTGCTCGTTCATTCATGATGACGAATGCTCCTTAGACGCGTAAGTCCGAGAAAACAGTGACAAAGTGGTTCGCTTTTCGCATATAGCGGTAATAAATCAAAAAAAAATCCAAGACAGAAGACGGCTTTTCATTGCATTTCCGCAAAAGCCAAAACACTGCTCAATTTCGTTTATTGACCGGACAAGAATAACACGCGAAAATTTCAAATGCGCGAATGTCTTGTTCGTTTTCACGGTTTGTGAATTTTTATTTGTTTAAATATCTCCTCGTGCAAAAAAAACAGTCGGAAAAGTTAATTTTCGCGTGTTTCGCCGCTTCGTCGGAAAATTGTGCGATGGGTTGGTACGAAGTCAAGTCAAATTGCCGACCAGTCGATCTGTAATCACAGCTATCGGGAAACATAATTAGCCATTGAAAAGGCTATTTGTCGCGATGTATGAGTTGAGCTGCGTGCTCACGGCGCTAATTTATCTATAAGGTAAATGTCCCAGTAATATTCGTAAATAGTAAAATTGGAAATTCAAACGCTGATTTCTGAGTGAAAAATAACTTTCTAGATTCTGTTCTTTTCGTAAACAATGTAGAATTCTGTTAAGAACAAGTTGCATTTCTTGTTTTTGTACAGTTGTAATTCGTTTTTTAATTACGTGCAATTAAATAGTCGGAAGCAGTAATGTCCCAGTAATGGACATGGCTGGGAAAAACGTCCTTACGATTAAAATTGAAAATTATTTTCAACTACGACTGTTGTCTGAAACGACAGCTTTTTTTGTAGAAAAAGTTAATAATGTATTGTATTGTATTTTTTTCTCGGCCCGGTCCATTACTGGGACATTTACTTTACCGCCAGAATTGCAACTTTGTAACTTTCAAGAGGAAATGTTCGTAGCATTAACAATTTCAAAGAGGAAGATTGTTCGCAGCGAATTTTGTTCCTCGCGTATCTGTTCTTCAGTTTCTTATACGTAGGAATCAAATAGCAAATGAAAAGTGTTGAATAAGGGAGAAATAAAATAGGAGATTGAGAGTCCGCGGTAGGGTCGTAAAGTGGATTTCATTCTTAAGAGCAAAAGGCTCATTTCCGCATCAAAAACTAGTCGATAACAATAGGTGCTCTGGATTTAATCAAGAATAGAGTAAATCAGGAAAAAGGTTAAGAAAATAGAAAACGTATACATCCAACTAAAGCCCAAGAAAGTAGAATTCTGTTTAGTTTGCATAAAATTTTTTCTTCTCTTTCCGGAATTGCCAATCCAATACAATTTTCGAGACAAAATGTTGTTCAGTATTTTCCTTTTGCCCTCAAAGTCTTTTCATTCAGAAACTGATGAAAATGTTCGGTCTTGAAGAATAAAATGTAATCAAAAATGTTTTTATTTGCTGATTGCCGGGGTTCGTTTCTCAGTTACGACTGTGCAGTTTTCACGAGCTCTGTACATACATACTTTGTACGACTCACGAAGTAATTTAAGTGTAGACTTATTTTCAAGAACGATAACATTTATAGCTCCATTTACAAAGTAAGAGAAAATGGCACGTAAACGTTTCGATGCTTCAACGCGGTATCTGCAAATGACGTTAAAAGTTTCATTAAGTTCAAGTATTACCCTAGAGTAATACAACTGTTACTAGAAAGCACACAACTCCATGATTTTTAATCGAATTGTCAACTCTCCGTTAAAAGCCCAGGCATTTTCCGTTTCTTAAATGTTTTTACTGCAATTTCAAATTATTCGGCCATAAACTTCTGACTGGAGGGAAGAAAGATAAACGCTGCATCTAAAGAAAATAAATCACAGAGAGCTTATGTCACGATTTCAAGAGTAGTTGATCACCCTTAAACGTCGGAAAAGAAAATTGAGATTCATCATATTTGGCAGAAATAATGCACAACATTTTTCATCAAATTTACAAAAATGCATTACAATGTCAATCTTCACAGAATTTCCCATACCCAAGAGTCTACTTCGTTTCCTCTACATTTTCTTCAGAAATGCGCCAGGTTCGACGACTGATTCGATGCTTTCCTGAATCAGGTAAAATAAAAATCATCTTCAATCCAAACGATACTGCTACGAATATCAATAAAATATACATTCTTCCTTATTTCGATACGAAATTTCTGCCCATGCATAAAATACGCATTGAGAATTCAACACGACGCGCATTACCGAGATAGCAGATTCGAATAAAAAACGTAAAAATGCAAGTCCGAAAAATGAGATGAAATTTGTCCATGATCTTATCCGAGGAAACTTGTATTCATGTTTTTCTCGATTGCATGCAATTGTAGCGGGAAAAAACAAGCGACAATGAAAGTCAGCGTAAATAGGTTAATAACGTACAACTTGTATCCGACCGCGGCTTATGATAGCTCCCGGCAAGTTTCCAAAGTTTTGCATCAGCGGGCAAAAACATCGCGCCCATGTTTTTCCCAAGTCGCACTCGTAAATTCGGTGCACTTTTTTTCGCCGCATCTTTCGTCCAATTTAACTTGTAAATTTATTTCCCCTCGGTTTTCTCAAAGGTTTAACAAGTGGCGCATCGAGGCGCTGAGCGGCCGCGAGCATGTGTCGCCTGGGAAAACGCTGCATTGTGAGGGAGAAATTTATTAAGCGGTGTGCATCAAACTACATCGAGACATTGTCGAGCAACTGTTTTTGATGCACAACTTCCGCGACGAGGAGCCAAGGAATTCACCCGAGCTTCGCATTCATCACGAACCGGTTGATTTACGATTATCGCTAATATTTTTGCGCGACGTTGAAATCGAAAATAGGGCGGACGTGATGAACACGGTACGCAATGAAAATGAACGCGTACACAATGGCACAGTTGACTGCCCCAAGTTTGTGCCGTGCACATTAATTTGTGTTTGGCCTATTTCGTATATCATTGCCGCAGGCAAGAGTGCCCCAGATTGAGACATATTTTGTTCTCTAGTTTGCATGAAAAGTAATCTCGTTTATTTTATGTAAATACTCTCAGTTATTGCAACTAAAAGGCACAAAGGTGCCGCCTAGGAATAAATTAGTTTTTTATATTTCCAACGGCTTATAAATATTGCACATTTTTAAATGTTTTCAATTTTTGTTCGATCGACTATTCAAAAGAGAGTATTAAGAATATTACATTTTTCATTACTTAGCAATGAATGATGAAATATTTCCCTTTTATAAAATGCACGATAAAGTAACTGAATTTTTCATCAAATTTTTCATCATCTTTATTACATTTTTGTGCATTTACTCCTTTTATATTATACATGTATTATCTACATTGCTTTGTCTCTTGTCATTTTATTATCCTTCCTTGCTCTTCCGAAAATATTTTTAAATTAGAGAGATATTATTCGCTGTTAAAAAAACGACTATTTTTTTTTAGTCCAGTAAACGTCTACGGAATTTCACAGTTATGTTTTGCTCAAAAGTGTCTCAACCTAGAAACACTAAATTGCGCCCCATCGTAAGGTCAACGTATGAACAAAAATAATTTTCTCAAAAACTATCGATAAATATGAACAGCTTTTATTTCAGTATAAAATTTTCCGAAAACAAGAAAAAAAGTGCTTTTTAATTTTAATTTATGAAAGAATAACTGTTTTTTAGATTAATCATTCAAACATCTCTGTCAAAGTTCCTATAATTTGTTCATAATTTATCTTGCCTACAGTACACGATAATAACCAGAAAATTAATTAAAGTAGCCAAATTTGAGCTACATCGAAACTGTTTCCACCGCAATTAAATGTCAGTTTACTTTGTCACCGACAGGACAAAAAAGAAGTTTACTGTTAATTACCGAAACAAGGAAATCACGGTGCTGTTTGAAGAGAAGGTTGTATCCTTTACCCTAGACGGAAACTAATTAGTTATTACGCCGCTTTCGCGCGGCCCCGGTTCATCCGTCGCTTTAGGGCTCCCGACAGGTGTGAAGGGTCTACAGAAAGTTGTTTCCCACAATGTAAAATAGGTCATTTCGTTACCAGCTTTTAAACCGATCCTTCTCGCTTGCAACTCAAGGATGCGCGAGGTGTAAAGATTTCCGGCTCGTCCGACGACGCTCCACTTGTTTCGGACACCTCTCCCCACCGGTATAAAATTCCCAACTAAAATTACATTGACGAAAGTAATTGGACTCCGCTGTCACGTCGCAACGAGAGACCGAAAGTTTGTTCGCCGTGCAACGAAAAATTCGTTCCAACATCCACGCAATTGTCCAAAGTCACTATATTATTTCGTTGCATCGCGTTTCCATCAACGGCAAAGAAACTCGAGTGCCCGGAGCTCGGGCAAGCAAACAATTTGATGATTAATTGGGAAGCTCGTTGCAGTGCATTTGTTTATTATGTTATTCAACCATTCGAGTTTGCTTTTGTAACGTGCTCCCGATGCTTTTTACACGCTTCGTCACTATTGTATTTTGAGAATCGCGTTATAAAATGTATTTTGCGTGTGTCCTTGCAACATTGAATTAAACACGCGTTATTTTCAACGAGAATTGTAGCCGGTGACGTTTCATTCAGCGATTCTGTCGTCATGAAAAATGCTCGGTTTATTGAGCATTAATTTTAAACGTAAAGACAGTAGTTAAATTACGACATTTTTTCAAGAATGTATCCGCGGCGCGGACTGGATTCAGATTGTCGATCGGTAATTAAATTAATGGGTAAGTCGGAATCGGGTACGCATTCTGCCTGAGTACCTCATTATGCAACTTGTTATATACAGTTCATTCGAACAGACATCGGTGCGAGTCTTTGACGTGCAAATTCACAGTCTGCTTGAATCGCAAATTGGTCATCGTAACGTTTTAGCGATACAACGATACAACGTGATGGCAAGATGGCCCGAACGGTTATTTATATCTCACTTCCCTTTACTTTTTCTCGACTTATTGCCACGGCTTATTAACATAAAAAAAGCAGCACTCGTGTTCCTGATTTTATCCCACCAATCGTCTCATTGGAAAGTATAATTTCTACGAGCAACTCATTCATATTATCCAAGTATCTCCAATTAGAGTAATTATACATAAATTAAGAACAAATCACGCTTTTTTTCTAGCCAGAAAACAATACCAGTCGCTGTCGGAATCGTCGAGACTCACTTTTTTACACGCCCACTCGACGCCCTGGTAGAATTTTTCCACCGGTGAGTTGTCTGGGGGAAAGCACTCCATGTCTGGGTCGAGTTTTCTCGCGGATCCATCACCCACATCCCTCGTTACTTCCTCCTCCGTATCCGTCGTAGTTTCGATGCATTCCGTTATCGTAGACAACCTCTTCAAGTCACTTTCGCTCACGAGAACCGAGTGATCCATTTCTTCCATGATTTTAATTTTAATTGGAATAATTTACGTCTTTAATTAAGAATGGATGAAACATGATAGTACTTGAATTCTCGTATTCTTGCGCGAAAGCCAGTACTCATCATTATTCAATTATTTTACTTGAGCCTCAAACAGGCACTCGCCAAAGCGTAGCACGACTCGCGTTACAGTTGACCGAATCCCTACTATACTTCGTTACGGAATCCGGAAGGCGCGTCTTTGTGCGTGCCGCACGAAAAACAATAGACTGGTGAGCGCGCTAAGTTTTTCGACTGGGTCGGCAGTATTTTTTTTCGACTGGGTCCGAAATACAATATAAAAACATAGAAAATGAAGAATAAAATGTTAATGAATTCATAAAAATTGTGTATGTCCAAATGCACAAAGTTCA
>JABFQM010000267.1:0-42665 GCA_022816865.1 Zelostemma sp. ZL-2020 | reverse complement strand
TTTCCTCTGACGAACGTTACATCGTTTCATGCAAAATTCGCCGTATAACATGGCATTATTCAAAATGTTACAAACGTTTTTTTCCTCTTTACAAAGCAACTTTATTTACCGTGATACGCGATTCACGGGTCGAGGGATTTTTGCATTCAAAGCGACGCGAAATTGAGAGTTTATTGCAAAAAACTGCATTACGAAATTAAACGTATCGATTTGCAAAACATACGCTTCCAATTATTTTCCATGTTTTAATGATTCGAAGGAACACTACTCAGCCGTGGTATTTTTCAATTAATTTTTTCCGTGCGCAAAACAAGAGCAAACGTCGGGGGTAAAAAAAGGAACACGCGCGTGTCACGGTGCAGTATCGATAGTGGTATTTGTGGAGTATCGTTCGTGACTGCGGGACGCTTATGGGTGTATACGCGAAATGACCGAAGATCAATCAGCAGCGGCCTATAATTAACGAGTTACGGCCGCACCGGCGTTTGCATTAAGACGCAGCTTTTTGTCACTTCCCGGGCGTAATTATCTCGGAAGCGGACTGGTTTCGCGCGTCGTGCTCTTCCCTCGACACTCCTCCGTTTATTCTTTTACTTCGATTGGCTCTACGCGTGGGTTTTTCTTGTTGCCAGCCGCTGCAGTCGAACACGCTTTAGAGCTTGTATTGCGCCGTTTCGGTATCGGCACGACAACGTCCAGAATCGTAATTAGTAGGCGGGCGCGTACGCCTACCTGGCGCCATTTTCTCATTTTTATTTCCACTTGTTCGACGCTTTTTAAATCGACTTTTAATGTCCTCCCTTCTTCCAACAATTAACATTCGGTTTCGAAATTAAATGCATATTTTTTGGAATTGTTAGCGCGGTCCACCTCAAAGTCACACATGGTTGACTTCGAATAGTCCTTTTTAGCCGACCTGGTGTTTAGTCCTCCTTGTCTTCAACCAACCTCGTTCCACTTGGCTCGCTCCGGTGCGCTATTGAAGTTATTCTCAGGACTTGCCGTGCCGCTTTGACGGCGGTTACAGATCATTATCGATTGAAATAAAGATACACTGACCGGCCGGCCTACAACAGTATTTTCTTAAGGCGCGCAGCAGTCGATGTCGCGATCGTGACAAAAATGACGCGTATCCGCCGGAAGCAGCCTTCCGTATTATTCGCCCGTCTCACGGTAGCTTTGCGGCGCTTGGCTCCCCGCATTATTTTGTAGTTAACTTTTTTCTTTCGCCGCTCGTTCTTCCTTAAGGAATGATTTGCTCTTTCGCCGTTTCGCACATGGGCTTTATTCACTTTGCCGCGTCTAATTCGTAAATGATTACTCGTCTCTGCTCGAGACGATTCCAAACATTTTCTTCCTTCGCGAAAGTTTGTTTACGAAAAGCCAGTGAAATCGCTGAGCGTTTCATTCGAAATGGTAGCGAGCCGTGCATTCACGTAAATCATCCGCGCACAACACGCACGGTGCATAGTAGCCGTTTACGATTGTTATGCTAACTACTCGCCAGTGTCGGCTCATATTAACCTATGTTTCCGGCCCGACCACCTGTTATCCTTCCAACAACTTCGAGTCGTGAACTCTCCCCTGCCACGAGGGCTGAAGGTCTAGATCGAAGATCGATAATTACACACTCGAAGCTTGCAATTGACTTTACAACACGCACCTTTTTCCTTGCCTTTCCAGCTAAGAATAGAAACGAATTTATACATTGAAATGCGTTCATTAAATTTCCTTATGCGTAAAATCGAAACATTGTTGCGTTTCCGTTTGAGCGGATCGCACGTTGTAATCAACTCGAACAAGGTTCTTCGTATAATTACGATCGAACTTTGTTCGAGCCATTAATTAAATGGAAATAGTTTTATCTTTTTACCCCGCAATATCCAATCGTTAAATAAGTAATATAATTTGCAATTATAAAATTTGTTTTGCAACATTCGCTGTAATGATGAAGATAAATAAGAAGAAAAGCGTACGCTCGGGCGGTTTGTTGCGTGTGTCCATCGCGTGATATACTTTCAATTAGTTTTACGGAATACCTGCCAGCATCGACGAGATACGTTCATTAACCTCCTCCCCGTTGACGGTAAATGACTCAATAAATGCTATTCTTTCATCGCAGGAGAAAAATTCTACGATTAACATCTACGAAAACGTCCCTTCGAAAACTTGCAGAAACGTCAAATAATTTTTTACAATTTTACGTGACCTTGGCGTCGCAAAGTTTTATTCTGTACTTTTTCTCGACGTTAAATAGACGTTTAAGTTCCTAAGAATATAAATTCACGTGTCGCGTTACGTATTGAAGTTTTTTTCACGGTTATTAATAGTCGGCGGCGATTACGTGAGTCGCCTTTTAAACAAAGTTTGTTCGATACTTTCTTTTCTCATCGGGAATTAGAGTTCTGGAAACGTTGTTTGAGTTTTGGTCACGGAACTTTTTAAAACAAAATGTAACGCGTCGACACTGACACCGCAGTCAACACAAGCTAACTTCTGTGGCTTGTTAACCTGACAAGTGACGCTGTAACCATTCTTAATCAGTTAGACTTTCGACGCTGTGAAATACGAAGGATTCATTTCGTATAAAAAATCGATTAAGTGGAAAATGGATGCGAAAGATTGGATGCATTGTGATTAACAATAGAATAATGTTGTGAAATAATAAGTGAGCTTCGTAAAAGTGAATTAAAAACTACGGCTAATTAGAAATTTTAAGTCATCGCGACCGAAGACCGCATAATGTTACAGATTAGTAATGTTTAATTAAAAGCGCGCATTGTAAATAATAAATTGCCATGTTTTTCAGTCATTTGTGTTGGTGCGCAACAGAAAATTCATTACTTCTCACGAATAACACTAAAACAAATGTTTTAAATATTGAAAGTTTATGAAATTTTAATTCATTGAAACCTCGTTTAAGGAAACAAGTTAATGAGAATTTTCTATTTTTCAAATTAACAAGAAGCGATGATCAACGGTTTTTTTTTACTTCAAACTAAATATTTTAACACCTAGAAAAATGTTTTACGATAAAAAAATGTATCCGATAATCAGTGAATCGACAAAATTGCTGGACAATAACGAAATGAGAGTCGAAGTTTTTTGATTAGCAAAAGTGATTGATCGTAATAGTCTTTATAACCCCAGACATGAATCTAATTACTTTTCATACTTTTCGTGCGGATTAGGCGTTGACGGTCTGTTTGTAGTCGTGATCTTCGTCCTCGTCGTGTCGTAGCAGTTCGTGCGACGTATGCTCGTTCGAATTTTAAATAAACGCTTTACTTCCCTTTTTGATTTCACGATAATAGGTTTGTTTGCATTCCAATTTCAAGAAGTTCAACGGTGGCTTTCTCAGACCCGCACAAAGTTGATCGAACCACGCGAAAAGACGCATATAAACGATTTTAAACCTTTGACTCTTCCACAACACATAACGTAGAGTCTTAAACACACGAACTTCGATTTTAATTAGTGAAACACATGTAACAAAGATCGTAATAATTCAGACAATTACCATAAAATTTTCCAGGCAATTAGAGATAAATTCTTGTCTTCGCGCATTGACGATGTTTGTAGGGTTGAAAATTTTAAAATGGATACGCGGCAAGAATCCCGCTAGTATATGCGAGCTTCGATCGTAAACCCTCATTATCGTTGTAATTATCGTGCAAAGAGATATAGCACAATACCAAACAGTGGCGTGCCAGAATGCATTGAAGATCGTTCTTGCGTTAAGTCTTTTCCAACGTATTTATTTAGATTACGTTGACTAATTTGGTAAAAAGTACATATCAGTTCTTTTCCATTTCAGCGAACTAAAGCAACTCGACATTATCTAGGCTTGAAACATCGCTGCCAGTCCGGAAAAAAACATTTAAAACAATCGCCGGGAATTACTGTAATTTCGCATGCATTAATCTCGGAATAATGCAAATTCCGCAGTCGAAACTCGCGCGAAGTTCAATGAGTTCCAGGAGCATTGGAAATTGGCCTTTATCTAGGCACGAGCTGGAAAAATCTCGGAGAGTTGAGCGAACAAATTTACTTATCAAGCGCCGCCGCTACCGAATACGTTTTTTTGTCCTCGCGCCCATAGATTGGGTAGTTGCGTTGCGTTGCACATAATCGCCAGTGTTGGGCAAGTGGCAATCGTTCGAGTCTTATAAAGATGTCAAGCTATATACGGTCGACAAAACTTTCCTGATATATCGTAACCATTAACAGTACAAGCCTCCGAGGACTTATGTACGTTCCAGTCTGTCGGAGCGCCGACCACTTTGGAACTTTGTTTATCGAATAAATATCGCTACTGCATACTAGGTCGCGCTAGCCATTATCTTTCGACTCTAAACCATAAGTCTTTCCGCACTTGGCTAATCAACCCTTTTAGTCGGCTCCTGAACGTTTCCTTACGTACCCTAAATTGGTCACTTTCGGTAAGATTCAATGACGAAAAGTGCCAGCGCTTTCTAGAAATCCGCTCTCGGTAAAACTCGCGCTCGTTGTACGTCGAACCGAACAAAGATCATTACGCATTTCGTATTTTTACTCCGCGCGGCATTCCTTAAAATATCTTACGCAATTTCAGATGGTTTACAACGTTTCAGCTTGAGGTAATTGTGCCTCTCGCGATAGCGAGAGCGACGGATGATCGCTGCTATCGAAATTAGAAGATACTTCGGCTCGGACGTTAAGTTACGCTTTGTTACCGTTCCCTCATCGCCGGGAGTGCTTATGAGGAAACAATACATGAGACGTATCGACGCGAAGAAAGCTTATCTGAGTTTTTATCGCGGTGTAAAGACTCGTAAGTACGTAATGCCGCACCTCTTAAGTCCTTCAAGGAAGGCCTGTCTTCGACATTGGGAAAATGTTGCAGAGACGCGCCAGATGCGTTGCGGCCGCGTCAATTATTGAAATAAGCTAATTATTGTTTTACGTTTTAGCACGTAGCGCGCCGTATCATTATCTCGCGCGAAGCGCGAAGAAAAAAAAATCGATTCCCAAAGAAATGCGACTAGTTCGATGAGCCTTCCAACGCGAAAATTCTTCGCGCGTTGCGAGTTGTGACTGCGGAGCGGATGTATGTGACTCCATCAAAGCCATTCGAAGTTGCGCGACGTTGCACGCACGGCCTAGCCAAGGTCGGGGTTACCCGCATTCTACGTGTTCTTGCCTTATCTCCTGCGCGGGTAATCCTCTCGCGGTGGCGAGAGTTCTCTCGAACTTTAGCGCACCGTTAATCAGAATTTTACTCGAGAAACAACGTACGATCCGGAATATCGGTCGCGAAAGTTGAACAATCGATAGGAAAAAGGTCGAGAAATGTTAATTTCTTTACTCGACGGATTCCAATAACCGTGCGATCTTTCACGTAACAATCCTCGCGAGTGCTCAAAACCGGTCGATGAGGATCGGTCAGAATGTCCGCGAGAAATGCCGTCAGCCGGCCAGCTGATCCTGGGAACAACGGGTCGCCGCGCGCGGACGCGTTTCTTGCAGGAATTAGGCCCTTCTTGATTTAAGGCCGACAGAGATGGTTCTCACACGAGAAAACGACGGTGCCCTTTCGTCGCTTTGGTGCCAATTTGGTCGATGCTGGCACGGCCGTGGAGGGAAAAGGAGAGAAGCTACGGATTGCATTTACATCGGTTCTTTGAGACCGTTCGGGGCCCCGAAGGGACGGACTTGAGCGATACCGTGCGCGTTTGAGACGCGGATCGGCGACTGGTTCCCAAGACCAGTGTGTCGATTGGTCCGAATTGTTCGCGAAATTCTTTCGATAGTATTCGATGAATCTATCGAGGCACGTCGCTCTTGAATCCCCGGCAGGTTGAGCGGTATGCCGCTCATTATAAGCGGGATCTTTGCCGGTTCGTTCACAGAGGTTTCGATGGAATGTGCAATAAACGTTTGTTTATGTAACAATTAAAATCGTACCGTTAATAGCCAATCGTTCAATTACTCCCGAGACGATTATCTCATCACTCATTTCTTTTCCAATGTCATTTCATCGGATCGGCTTTCTTTTTTCTTCGATGATTGACGAGACATGCCGCGTTCTTTTCGAGAATTTTCCGGAATTCGCGATATAAGCATTGAAGTCGTCGATACGACGAGGGAACGATTCTTTATATCTCAATTCGAACGTACGATGTCGTGAATTTTACGATCGAAGTCGTTCTATTCACGACTCGAATCGTAAAATTAAGGTTTTACGTATTTAATCGTATTAAATGTGGCAGTTTTTTTCCCGCACTTTTAAGATGCGATCATTTTCGCTTCGGATGACCATCGTTTATTGGATCATGGTTGTTCATGAGTTTCGAACTTTTTAAAAAACCGTACTTCACAATTATGATTTTTACGATGTGACATCTCGAATTACGATTTAATTGTTTCAGCGAATTTTCGTCGAGACTTGAATAGTCTTTTTATGAAAATATTGAGCATGGAAGTAGAAAGCTATTTCGCGTTTGCGGCACGGAACATTGTGAAATAATCGCGAAAAGCGTAGAAGCGGCGTATACAAAGTACTGCGGCTTCGTCAGGGAACACGCGCACCTTTAGCCCACCGGTGGCTGCGTCGACGAGGCCTTGGGAGTTGAAACAAATAGGAAGTTTGTTCCCCGTGCTCGCAATAGATGAAAACCGAATGATATGACTAACTAAATACGTTAGCATGTACCTTATCAAAGGAAGAGTCGAACCTTTATGATGGTTTCCGGTTGGTTCTACCGGCTGCCGCTGCGTTGCGGTTATAGGTTACTGTACGTGTCTGTTCGTGGCTTTAGCCGTCTCTTTCCATCGTTGTCTCTCACGCGAGTGTTTTCAGAAGATGCGTCAATCGCGAAATTGAAATTTCAGTATTAACTATAATTGCCATTGTCGCCGTTGCGGCGCGCCATCATTTCCTGCGGTTCGTTATCGCATCGGGAATGATTTTCACACGACACTTCTTCGTTAATAATAACAGTCGGAAGGCAGCGCTGTTACTTGAGATAATTAATAATCAAACTTACGCATCACCGGCGGGATTGCGCGAACAATGCCACCATTCGGATAATCTGACTCCTAAGATTAGAAAGCGCGCGCGATCGTACCCGAGTGGTAGAAACGAGAGGACTTACGATATTTCATTTTCACACTGAATCCATTCTAGATTGCGTTCCGCATTCCCACGGCGTCATCAGCAAGGATTGATGTCACAATTGCATTATCCGTGGCTGAAAAAAAGACGCAACGAATGCCGTCACGATTGCGTTTCTTTTTCATTTAAAATGAAAGGGCCATTTATCCATATCGCTCCGATCGATATTTTCGCGGAATTCCGACAAACAGCGGGAGACAAATCCGAAGGTGAAGAGAAGAAGGAAAAAAGCATCGGCGTAAAGAAACGAAATCAAATAGAAGAGCGATAATGGTCAAGAGGTGATTGGGAGGTAAAGAGGGAACTCGGGTAAAAACATTGGCGACAGACTCGTCGTGGCTCCGGAGAGATTGGCTTTTGTCGGCAACCTTGCTAATTAGTTTACTAACTTATCGAGTCTCCTCCGTATTTACGACCGCACTGACGGTGCCCGTCACCGATGGTCAAGGTGTTGCGGCTATAAAAACCCTTCCTCGATACCCCAACGTCAACCTCGGAAAAGCATAGGAAGAACAAATGACAAGAACGCGCGATGCTCGACGGGATCCGTCAAAATTTCACGGCGGAAAAAATGCATTTTCGCGAGCTCTTTGCCTCGAATTAATTTATTTAGACACCGTTTGTCGCGTTTGTCGTGAATAAAAAGCAGCGGAAACGTTAGGAACTGTGGCCGAGAGCAGGTACAACGCAGAACCCATCTGCTCGATCGGCTCGATACACCGGCGTTCCAAGAGACAAATTAAGTTCTTGCTTCTTGCGCTTGGCAGCAATCGACGGTGAATCCTTCCCGGTTCTTTAACGAGAGATACTGGCGGCAAAGATCACTGGGAGCACAGTTGGAATGAGCGCGTCACCTTCCCGAGAGCTCTAATAAATTGTTCGAGCGCGTATATATAGATATATATAACGCGTGCGTTCACGGAGTGTCGCGGGACCGATCGAGAAAATGCTGCTTCGATTCCAAGGACTCGCACGTATCGAAATAGAAACGCAAATTTTTCGAGCCGCTCGAATAAACACCGTTTCGAGCCCCGGATTCTTCGCGAAGGGTTCGAAACGATCGCAAAAGGAGCGCGTCGAAGCGAAGCCATGAAATTTAGCGAGAGAATAATTTTTTAACGAAATTACGCACCCGACTCTTTCTCAACTACCTCCTAACTGATTGGCAATTTCGCGTCTTGAATTTTTATCCCGCTCGGTAGCGCTATTCGTCCGTTCCCAGCAACCCCTTCGTTTTTAAATTATCCGTGAGATTAATCAAGGCGTCATTTTTCACGTCCAATTTGCAATAAAAAGAGGCCGAAAGAAAAATCGAGGGGGAAGAAATGGGAGAGAGAGAGCCCGGTGAATGGAGAAGCCGATTCGGAGGAGCAAATCTCATTCTTAATTGATATATTCCGAATTAATTAATCCTTCTGGCGAGATGGACCACTGTGGAAAGGGTTGCGCGAGGAGAGAACGTGACGAAGAAACAGTTGGTCGCTCGCCCTTCCTTAATTAGACCAAGCCGTAAATTTCTTCTATTGGACATTTTTTTCTTCGATTATTAGCGCATACATCTTCCGCCATCCCTTATTGGCTTTCTACAACCCTTTCGTTTGCGGACGCTCGACATCTGCTGGCATTTGTTGTACCCTTCCCGTGAATTTTGCGGCGACAAGAGCCATAAATCTTGAGGATTTTTATTTCTCATAAGATCAAATCTCGGTGAAAATCGTCCGCGTTTCGAGGCTTGAAATATTCCCATTATCTTTTATTTCTGTAAAATATGTCCGAGAAGAATGAACAAAGAATCGAAAGTCTCGAAGCTTGGCAATTAGAATCACGTGACAATGAAGCGATACGGGATAAAATTGAATAAACTGAATGAGTTTCTTCAGCCCTCTGTTTTTATGAACGGTGTAATATTCTTTTGAAATCCCTCTTCTTTGCCCATCAATAATTCATTTGTTCAAGACATGCGAATTAATGAAAGCACTTGTATGTCTTAAATAAATAAATGGAAATGCATACAAAGGAAAAAGTCTCGAATAAATTAAGCTGGTAAGTGAATTAAATAATAGGTAATAAAAAAAGAATGAGATATTCACCGTACCGAGACCGAGGAAATAACACGGATGCGTTCATACCACGCGTAGCTGTTACAATTTACGATTCATTTCATCCCGAACGGCACATATTACTCTTTTATTGAGCTGAATAATTAATTTCAATAATGAATTTTCCCTATCCCTCGATTTCACGCTTCTTTATTCCCAGCGCGTAACCCTTTCAACGTGTCCCCCAGTTTTTACAAGACTTTGTTCTTTGTTCAATTAATTAACTCTTTCGCGTCGATTGCACAAGCTCCAACAACTGGACAAGTAAGAAATCTTGGAAAAGAAAATGCGAGAAAGTTAAAGGCAAAGGTGAACGTCTCCCAAAAACACGGCCTTGACATTGAACTCGCGGGGATTCCAAAGTCGATAGCGACCTTCGCAGAGTTGCATCTCGTTATGAAAGCAACGCTGCTAAGATGGACTCGAGCCGGAAAGCTTCTGCGCTCAGGTAATGCTGTTTAAGGTCGAAGCAGCGGTAGCAGCACCGCGTGCGAGTGGTTGTGGCCCAGTGATATATAACGCTATCACCCTCGTATTTACTGCAGTGTCAAACCAGGGCGACAACTTGGTTACAAATTAGTGCTTTGCACCGTACTCGGGTATGTATCCCGCTCTTACAGTGTGCATAGCACTCGATATATATCGAAACCTTCTCCAGCGGAGTATACGCGTCGTATGTTTATGTTCCTGGCAGCTGCTCCGCAGAACCTTGCCAATATTGGTTCTCAATTTAATGATCTTCCACTGTACAGCGCAGTCGTAAACCTCTCGCGCCGCAACTTGGGCCTGGAACTGCGAATTTATTTGTTAATTCCGCAGCTGGCGAAACGATTCCAAGAAGTTTACTTGACGGATCGCGATTGAACATTTTATCGTTGAAAAACAATCGCTCATGAAGGGCGTTTAATTATCACGAGTCGTTGAGAACCTCTTCAATAAACAAGCAGCGATGTATCAGAGCTGGGTCAACAATGTCCAAGTTCGCTCTCGGTGACACTTCTGGAGTTTGTGCTCCTCGAACGCGCCACGGAAAGACGTTTCGAGCAAAGCTGTTGTTTGAATCGTGCAAAGCTTGCTATTCGGAGTAAACGAAGCTCATATTTACGTATTAGCACGCGAGCATTTGAACGATATTCCCTCGTTAAAACGAAATGACGGAGCTGCTCTTGAATCGAAAGATACAATTTTTTCGGACAAAGTAATCAGGAACTCGGGGCTTGCGCTCATTAAGAAGAGTTCGTTGGCAGCCGGTGGCAGGTGCCGAGACGGTGGTTGTCGAAACGGAATGGCGGGGACGAGTTACAAATTGAGGTTTGAAAAAAACCTCTCGCGCACGAGTCGTTTTATTAAAGTGACTCATTGATTTTCCCCATTCATCCGGGCGCGATAATTAATGCATTTTATACTTCTGCTCTTGCCGCCTTTTGCATAATGCCGAGTAATTAATGGACATTTAAAGTTTTCAATAACGACGAGGTTTTATTCCATTCGGTCGACGCGTAACACTTTTAACTCTCTTTTAACTCTACATTAATTTGTTGTGTTTTAACTTTTAATGGAAAGGAAATAAAGCGATCGACTCGTGCTGAAGAATAGCACATCGATACGGGGAAAAATGTGATCGGAGTTCATACTTTGGCCACCGAGTCTCTCAATTAAGAGTATCAATTCATACGTCGTTAAAAGGAACGTACTCGGCACCGATAAATTGTTCAACTAATGAAAGAAGTAAAATCCGCAGAATTATGTCCAACGAAATATCCACGAATGCACGTTTCAAGCGTAATCAACGATTCTTAATGAAAAACTTCGATACTAGAATATAATGAGACGAATAAATTTGTAGATACTTAATTTAATTACGTTATTCTACCGCATCGAAATTGAACTCCCCGAGAAATGAATAGCAATTTTCTTCGGATGCAAAAATGACCCGTCTCGAGTCACATTTAACGCATCGGGATGTCAGGGCGAATACGTTCCCAGAACGGAGAGCAATCGGAACATAAATTTCGCCGCCACTATCACCGTGCTTTTTGCTTAAGAATGTAACATTCCTGGATGTCACCCGATACAAGAATATTCTTGCTAAAGTCCACGTCGAATGATCGTTGACGTCCACTTTGGTCGTTCCTTCGAAAAAAGCTTCGTGCCGTAAACAAGGAGGGAACTCATTTAAATTTGACAAGGAGCAGCTGATGCGGAGAAATACGAACTGAACGATCAAACATTTTCGTTAAATACTCAATGAAACGATGGCACCGATCATTGCATATTTGTAGTTGTCCCGCGGCGCTCCACGCTAATTATAGCGCGGACACTTTGCAACTTAATATAAACTTGCTACCATTACTTGTCCCTATTAACGTAATTGGGACAAGATCATTAAAATATTTCGATTTCAATCGCTTCTTATGTGTTTTCCCAATTATTGACCCGTTGCTTGTATCCATCTCTCCGATTTACCGATTCTTGCTCACTGATAACCGGCCCTTTTTCGTTCCGAATCGTCCAGGTCGTTTCGTAACTATTTTTCATGCAGTTTTAGAAATTACGGGTTTTTTTTTAAACTCATTGCATAGATTTTATGGAATTCGTTGGAGATTTTTGCCTCGAAAAGATGCGAATTGAAACATTATTTCGATTCCAGTACGCGTCATTAGAGCTTCTTCATCCACTTCTCGGGAACATAAAATACAGCGCGTAGTTACCCAGGGCCATGTGGTTTTCTCAGATTTTCTTTGACAGAGAGTTTCCGCCCCGAGTTAAAATTTATTGCAAATATGTGATCGGAACAGGAAAACTTGACACAGCACAGTCGCTGCTGCGTATCTGTGTACGTCGAGTAAAAAAATGAAACGAGATAAAATAAAACAGTTTCAACAGAAAATGCATGGGAAAAAATAAACATCGATTTCATCATCCAAAACTACGTTTCCGATAAACCGGAAATCGTTTACGATAAACCCAACAGGAAATGTAAAAAAAGTCGTCATCTTGACACGAAAATACTTGTTTAAGTTATGGAAAGTTCGGTAATTTATTGCGGTGTGTATAAATATCAGGAAACATGTCGATTCGATAGCGAAACCCAAAGTCTATTATTCAACGGGTACTCGGGATTTTCGTGACTCGGCCTTTCATCTCTGAAAACTTTGCCGAATCACGATCGTAGTTGAGAGCACGAGGCCACCGAGAGTGGACAAATATTTTCGACTAGGCGTTAGAATCAAGATTATGATGAAAGCACGAGCATAAATTTGAAATTTGAGAAAATCCCACCTGACTCCGGTCCTCTCTTTCAACGGTAAATCACGGTGATATGCGGGTTCGCCTAAAATTCTCAGCTAATCTCAAAATCAAACAGTCGTGGCCGGCACATAAAAATGTTTTATCGCTGTTAGCCTAGTGCACTGTATCACCTCGCTAATCATTTGTTTTGAAAATACTTACGGGACCGTTACTATTAATCCAAGAACTAACCCATTCGAGATTTCGCAGATCTCGGGAATCTCTTATCGCAGGAGCATCGAAGCCCGCTGATACTTTTTTTTACGACGTCGGGAACTTCGGAAAAAGATACGATTGAAGTGAATATTTAATCATAAGCCAGGAATGGCCAATTAACTTTTTTACCGGCCAATAAAACTGGTTACGTTTAATGAAATATGGGAAGGCCGAAATCGATTGAAATTGAATGGATCGTATGTAATCGTTTTTCGCTTACCGAAACGACAATCCCGGGTTTTTTTTTCGTTCGGAAAGAAAAAGGAAGGAAATACTTCGCCTTTACAATGTGGCGGATTGGACCTTGTCCAATCTTAAGGCACGCATGGTCGATGCTGCGGATCCACAGGGTCATAAATATCTCATTTTATTTTGAATGGGAAAACGAACGAGCCGATGTCCCGGTGCGTGTTTCCGAACTGTGCTTTTACGCGATCCGAATGTATTCTTGTGTCGTTCACGTACACACTCGCGCGGACCTACACGCCGCCATTCGCAGTACTAAATCAGCGTTACTTTATTAAGTATTACCTTTAGTTAACAGATACTTAATCAAAAGGTGCACGCAGTACGCCACTAATTTGACTTTGGCCCCCATAAATATTCGGCCGGCCCGTACGCGTCCATGGAGCACGGCGTAGCGGCATTCGGCCGAAATGCCAGACGTATTGGACGGGCGGACGGATAGACACACACCAGCCAATATCATCCTGCCGATAAAATACTTGCGTAATTAAATGCGTGAGAGGCGCATTCATCTCTAACACTTGTGCGAGCTCATTTCAACCCTAAAAAACATGGGTATCAATCGAATAATTTCGTTTCGGGAATTCAACAATGACGTCCATACATTTCGACTTCAGAATTCTATGCGGCGCTCGCGGATTTCTGTCAAATTGAAAAATATGGGGTTAGATGGTTGACAATTTTGCATCGGCCGAATGGGAAAAAGCTTGTTAATACTGAAAAATTGAAAAAGTTGTAGGAAAATCAGAAGGATGGTACGAAAAAATAAAAGAGGATTAAAATAAGAATTTTTTGAATCGTATAAAAAAGTATATTATCAGTTTCATATTATCTTTTTAATTTTTCACATCGACTCGGAAATGCCCTTCTTGTATAATCCGATTTCCTTGAAAAAATTACTGTCATTATATGATATATAATTCATCACTTTATCGTATACTTTTTTCTGAACTCGACGTCGATTAACGAAATGAGAAAATTTATCTATTTTCTCTCATTGCATTTTAATTTTTCACAATAAGCAGCTTTATTATAACGTGCTTTCATGAAAAGTCTAAATCCCGCGACAGTAGAGCAATAATAAAACTCTCAATCGAAAAACTTTGACGGAGCACTTTCCAGGAGTGTATGAATATTCGATTGCCGCAATACAAACCCATAAAATCGCGGAATGTTTGGATATTTGGAGATACGAAGCAATCATAACTTTCGCATCGTAAATGATCGCTAACTCTGTTGAGTATCGTAGTTGGATTTCTCGTTAACGTACGTAAAGACTTGGAAACAGTAGCAAAGCGTCATGGGATAGTGTGGGCTCGCGGTTCGGTAAACACTAAACACTCGTTAGTGCATAGATTGAAACGCAATCTGTATTCGGTGGTGGCTACCGACGCTCAGGGAGGTTCGGGATAGATATGCTGGTAGAAAAGGGGTTGCCGGTAGTGGAGGGTAGTTCTGGAGAGAAGAGCCCGAGGCTGCTCACTAATTGATTTGTGCTCAGCTTCAGTATCCTCTTCTCGTACCGACGCGAAAACACCATAGATTGTACACGCGCTAAATGCCTCGCTTCACTCCGACAACAAAGTGTCGACGTTCGGAATACTTTTCTCCCCCAGAAACGTCCAAGACTTCCCTCCATCGTACACGCTTTTCCGCGTCGTTCTTGTACTCGAAACAATATATTTGATAATGGAAAACAGCGAATTCGGAAGCGATTAGCGACACTCGAATGACTTTGAAACTCCGGAAAACGGGGCTTCGAATTTCGAAATCCCGTAAGTCTGGAAACGGTTTTAGGTTGTTATTCCGTCGTTCGTTGTTAATTGTAAACCTTGGAGCCTTCGGCATTATCGTTTGAGAATGGCAGCCCTTTGTCCGGTCCCACTTGACTCTGTATTTTTCAGACTTATGTAATATCCTGAACAACGTCCACGAGGAGTTACCCTATTCAAAGCTCCTGCCCTCTTGTGCCCTCGCACTCGCATGCAAACACGCCATATTCAAATCCTCCCCTGCAACGAGTGTTCATACGCAGGTGTAAATACCGACTGTTTTATAAATTCTTCATGATGCCGGGATAAGATGAATCGAATCTCTGGAGGACAATTTCTCCTTTTTGATGTACGAGCAGTATAATTTGGTTCGAAAGATCGATGAAAAGTCGGAACGTAAAATTGTTTCAGATAGATCTGGACGGCTAATCTGGTTTCGGGTCTTTCGGATTGGAGATAACGATGAAAAGCAAATGAAAGGGGATGTTTATGAGAATTACAAAGGCCTGTTACGATCACGGATCGCTGATCTCAGATTCGCTTTCTCATCGTTCAGGACTCGCCTACGAAGGATTCAATTTGTACGAAGCGAATTACGGATCCCGGACCGACAGCCCGCGGGCTTATTATCGCACTTTGCTAGGCCGAAGCTCGTGCAAAACAAGAACGAACCGTAGACCCCCTGCAGAAACGCCAGAAGTCACAAGCACGTTCGGAAAGCTGCACTTCGAATCAGGAGATTTCAAGGTAATTCAACGTTTTCAAACGCTTTTCTGCCATCAGTGCGCCGAACAGTAGATTTCCCGTACAAAGGAGTGATGAAAAATGCATTACAAGGGAAAAAAGCCGAGGGATTTACGATAATTAATCGCGCTGAATTTGGGTATAGTTTCGGATTCGACTGTTATTAAAAATGAGTTGAAGATCCAACGGATTAAATCGTCTAATTTGCATAAAATACGGTCGCTTTAAACGCGAATTTACGAGTACTCACGTGTATAGATTCGCGACCAAACGGACTATAACTGCTAATAAAGGCTCATCGTGGCAGCAAATAACGAGGGGGTTCCCTGGGTGGCGTGGCGCTGCGCTTCAACTCGGAATATCTCCTGCGCCTGTAAGCCCATATTCCGTATGCTACATTATTGCCCAGAGTTACGGCGTAAACCTTCTTTATTCGAATCGCGAATCTCTTTCCCTTTTCTTTCTTTTTAATTCCTCGCTTCTCTACCCGATTTTATCTCTGTCCTGATAGGACACCAATATTAAAGACTGCATTACGCGCCGGAAAAAGTGCCATACGTTTGGTTTATCATAACGATCGACATCGTTTTCACTCGAAGCCGTGCTTATCATCGCGAAATATGTCGGAATTAAATCTTCACTTTATTCCCCCGCTTACGAAAGGGTTGTATTCTTTGCTCGAAACTTATCGATCACTTTTCTTTTCAAAGAAGTTTCCGTTTTCCGGTAGGAATAACTCCATCACTTAGTTGGATGGCAATGTCCCATTGACGTTGTCCAGATTGAGATAATCGAAGCTCGCTCGTGTTGGGAAATAAGCGCGACCCTTAGCTCTTAGGGGTTGATCGAGGGTGCCTTGTATCTTGGCGCTATTAGCACAAACAATACCGGAACTTGCCTGGGTTATATCCTGTTCTTAACGCCTCCTGTCTTCCAACTGCCATTAACCGGTAGAGCCCGATAGTTTTTGTTTTTCTTTTCGATCAATTAATCACGAGCTTGCAACTGTCTTTAATTCCTTTTATTCGTTCCCGGAGAAATAACGTTCTCCAGTTGTGTTTATTGGTAATGAATGTACGCGCATTTGGCAAAAATTACGATGAAGTATTTTGACAGCGCGAGGAGCAGTGTGTCATTGGCAAAGTGCTTCCATCCAGCAATTTATACGTTTTCCATCTTATGATATTTGTCATCAAAGAGTGGCCATTAGTAGAAGAGTGAGGCGAAAGCAGAGGGCTATACTAGACACAGCAGGAGGCATTAGACCATGGCTCCCATTAGCACAACTTAGCTTTTCTCCCGAACAGAAAGTAATGTCTGATCTTTCAAGCACGATGCTCTGCAAGTAATGACGTTCATTTACCAACTCCGGCAACTATTTATCCATCGTGAGAAATGCGCAAAATTCTCGACATTCGCCATAATTTTCCACGGCTCCGGACTTCGGTAGTTTTTAATTAATGGAGAAGCGCAAACAAGAATTTTCGAAAATTTGTTTCGAGCGAGCACGTGAGTCGCACGTGACCGAGAGAATGCGGCAATTACGGTCCCGTCTTCATTTTCTCTATCGAGCCCCTGCCCTCATGTTTCTCTATCCCTTCGCGTTCGTAATACCGCAATTAACCGAGCATCTTTGCGATATCAAAAACGGCCTTTCCTCGAATCCGAAAACCGTCGGCTAGCATCAAAGACACTGCAATAAATTATTATTGCTCAGCCACTGATTCCCTGAAACGCGTTCCATACGATCGCTGGGAACTGCGAATTTGTCCCAACGTTATTCTCGGAATCGCACAAATGATATTTTCATTGAGACCGACGTCTCTTGCGTTTCAATGTAGTATTCATTAGAAACAACGATCTAATGACGCGTCGGGTTTCTAAATTATTCATCTATTTCGAGCTTATGGGATAAGAGTTATTTTATAAACAACATCAACAACGAAAACTATGATTTCATACATTGCATTCGTGATCAATTATTTAATTAGTAAAAAAGATGTGCGACATTGTTTAACAAAGTTTTGAGTTACATCAAAGTATGAAGAATAGACAAAGTTCCTTTAAAAAAAGGGGGAAAAAAAATGGAAGAAACGAACTTCAACCTGGACCTCACGCGCCGAAGACTCGCGCGCGCTCGCGCACAAGCGCATTCGCGAAGCACACGTCAGCGACCTTAGGCACCCACCCCCTCTATAAGCCGTGCTCACGTCGACTATAATTATCCCTACGTAATCACAACTCATACCACCACCTTGTATCGTCGGATGCTCACCGCAGACCGGCCACTGTATTCCGCAAAATTAGTATTTCCATTCCCAAGATAAAAAGACGAAGAAGAAGAAGACGAAGAAGAAGACGAAGAAAAAGGAGCCGAGGCCCCGCAAGTCTCTTTTCATCCCCTCTTTTCGCGTATGGCCTTCCCGCCCCCTCATCGTCGATGTGTTTATTTTCGCAATTTACCCGACAATTATATTTCTCTTCGGTCGAATCTCGCGTACAAGGCTACCGTATAAGTGAAGGGCTCGAAAGGGATAGTCTTATCGAGCGGGGGGTCCTTATTAGCCGTACCCTTGCTCGGATATCGAGGCTTATTCGAAACACTTACGAATGAGCCTCGAGTGTCAGGACCACCTACACCTGCCAAGGAGTAATACATCTCTTATCTCTGCCTGCCGATGAGATTGCAGGTGCAGATACGGTGAACAGACTGCGGCGATTCATATCCCTGCAGCCGGGGAAGCAAGCATGTGAGAGATTAGATGTGAGAAAGTGAAACGGATACAGCATTCATACATTATTATCAATATCGTTTCCCTTTCCCGCACCTCGAAAGGCCTAATCTCGTGGTTCAATGATTAAACCTTTTCCACGTCTCTTTGAATCCTCGAAGAAGAGTCGCTTGATAAATGACATTCAAAGAAATTTCGCCACGACTGTAGAATCGAAACATTAAGCGATACAAAAGAGCCGGTCGTATATCAAGTATAAAAACACGTCATCGCGGTATTCGTGCTCGAATAAGACATAAGCCGCGTGGACAGGAAAGTTCTGTCGATGTTTAAAAGTGACGAAGCGTCTCTCGAGGAGTCAAAGGACGCGAGGGTTGAAAGGACTCTGTTGAGAAGTGGCCGCGAGGTCGTGAAATCGCGCGCGTCTCCGGAGTGTCGAGAGCAGCAGCGGCAGCAGCGCAGCAGCAGCGTCTTTGTCTCTTCGATGAGAGAAGATCGAGGGCAAAAAGAGCGAGAGAAGATCACAGGGCAGCTCTCGGTTTAAGGTGGTGGCACTAAATCAAGGCCTCGCATGCTTTGGATGGCGTCTAACAAATGAGCCAATGACAACCAGCTCCGGCACTGGCTATATGCTCGCCCGAGAACAAAACGATAATATATTCCGCTCGTATACACGCAGACACAAAGACAGAGGCAGATCCGGACGGCGCGTAGTACGTACGATCTCAGGCCCACGTGGAAAGGGAGAAAGAAAGCGAAGAAGAGAAGAAGGAGGCTAAATTTGCGAGAGTAGAACAAGGGGTGCTTAGGAAGGCGAGAGGATACGAAAAGGAGAAGAAGGCCTTTTGCGCATCGCCGCGGACTAATACACCGACGCACGCTAATGACGGCCAATAATTTAAATTATGAATTTCTATAAATCATCGGCAATCTTTAATTTCTCGGAATGTCGAGTCGGCTCGTTCGCCAGTCCATCACCAGGGTTCACAGACGGGCTTTAAGATCAGAGACGGCGCTGCGGTCATTTGTGCCGTGCTAGATTAATTGGATTAATTAGACATTACCAGGACCCCACGGCAACGCCGATGCATTAGTCGGACCGAAATTTTGCCCGAGTCTTCCGACAGTAAGAATTGGATCATATCAAAACTCGCCATCGCCGAGACTCCCCTTGATTTCCGTCACGGAATGTTTCGACTTTTTTTTGGACATTGGCCATTGACGAAACCGCCGATTCTTTCTTCCGAGAAAAAAGAGGCCTCGGATGCTCGTTGCTCCTTTTTTCTGTCACGTGGACGAGAATTATTACCGTTGCAAATCTGACGTTGCTTTTCGCTCTTGTCGCGCGAATATTCGCCTATAATTATTTCCACATCTATCAACCGGCCAAAGCTGAAGATTGCAGATCGGAGATGCAAAAGCAGGCTTCTTTGGCGACTGAATGAGACATCTCACTCTTCGTAACGTGATATTAAGCGTGAAAATCCTTTTGAAAAATCATTCTTCTCCGATTATTTCACGTAATTGCCGTATTGAAATAACCGTAACGGCGATTACGGGATATTCCACGAGATGTATCGAGTGTCATTGTTCGAAGGTTTCGTATTACTCGCGGAATTCATAGGGTACACCTATCTAGAGCGCTTTTGCCGCAGAGTATTTTTGAAGCTTGGCGAGAAGCCACCATTATGCACATGATAATTAGAATGCGTTGGCGCGTGTCTCAATATATCCACGCGTGTACGTGCACAAAGACGCGTGGAGCCGGCGATGGTATGGGTGAGCCGGTCTTGGTCTCAAGTCGTTACATTCTTATAGGTGGGTGGGCAGTCTGTATAACTTTGCTATCGTCTGCTCTATGAACTGGTACAGCTACCGAACCAGACTTCGTTCCGGTGCAAACGTCTGAGTCTCGTGGCTGAATAAATTAGTTGACTCATCGGCGATACGCGCATTATATCTCGTTCGTTTATGATTGATAAATCGAAGAGGCACGATGTAATATACGGAAATACATTTTTAGATGGAAAGAATGTTCTTTCATTTATTTTTAAAAAAGTTTGGTATAGCGTGTCGATTATGGAGACATCTCGCCTTAATTAAAGCATCAACGTTTTGACACGTTTGAGGAGCTTAACGGGGGCAAAACTTTAGTCGGGATGATCGTCTGATT
Organism: Zelostemma sp. ZL-2020; assembly: GCA_022816865.1. Lineage (NCBI taxonomy): Eukaryota > Metazoa > Arthropoda > Insecta > Hymenoptera > Platygastridae > Zelostemma > Zelostemma sp. ZL-2020. Next base: position 22,236 of record JABFQM010000267.1, on the reverse strand, counting down.
TTCATTTCGCGAAAAGTATTTCGAGTCATTTTCCATATTTCGAAACTCATCGGGCTTTCAGGGATAAAGTACAACGTTAATACTTGTTGAAATATTTCTCTTTTTATTCTCTCCTCCCAGCTTCATCCTTCTCCAACGCCATCGCAATAGCAGAGACGGAAGCTTAATACCTTCTTAAATATTCCTTCCATTTCGCTCGTTCCGTCTCGTCGCGATTCTTTTCGGCCGGAGGTATTAGGAGAGAGTTGTACTTTTAAAGGTAGGAACAAATAATACGATTACGTTCCGTTTCCGTTTATTAAGGAAACAAGATATCGCGGCAGTATGTTCTCTGTCTGCTGCACTTTAGATGCGACTTCGTATTACCATTGAAGTACCTATATAAGAAGGCATTGGATACGAAACTCGATATTTAAATTGGTATCAGCTATAATGCCACTACCGGTAATAACACCACAAAAGTATAAGCCTCCTCGTCCGGGTAATCAGACCGCGTTTCATCGTCCATCCTTTCGATCTCCATCGATTGTATAACTTTGAGGAAACAAGAGTCGAGGGATATAAAATACCCTTTGCACGAAAATACGCGTTTTACCTCGCATTAGATGCTTCTCCTTTAAGCACCTCAAACAAATCACGCGATACTTTTTCATCAACGCTCGGGCAATAAAAAGGAAACTGGATTGCGGCAGCTGTATATTAACGATTACAAATTGAGCTACTGATTCGGTTGGCCAGATTAATACAGCGATTTATAATCGAAAGGTGAAATCCGAGAAATGGACGATCGGTACAAGTGATGAAGCGTAATGTAATCGGCGTGAAAAAGGGACAAATCGTGTAAAAATGATACGAGATTGGAGGACGCGATCTTGTTGGCTACTTACGCGCTGGGAACAGACCCTAAGTTATATACGCAAACGAAACGTTAACCGGTAAACGTGCTCGCGGTCAACATATTACGCGCATTAATTCGCCGGGCTGACGTGGAACGCGATCCATAATACTACGCGAGAAAGATAAAAGTACGCCTAGGCGACGGGAAGAAAGAGAAAGTTTGCGAAAGACGTTAAAGGCAATGTTCAGGTTATAACAAGATCGGTAGTCGACGACTCGAACCCTGCCATCCCGTGTACTTCTACGTAATTATAATCTTAGATTCCAGTGATTTTCCAAGTACTGACCTGCCCGAAGACGATTTATAATATTAACCACGCGTGTAAACGCTGACGCTCGGACGACTGCGATTTTCTTAGGGCTCCAAGCCAAATACTCCCACCAGGATATCCGGATAGTTGACTAATCCCGAGATAATAAACGCAATGGGAGCAGTAATTGAGTGCCTCGCATTTATTCATCCCCCGAACAATTCGTTGCCGCGTCGTAACTATATAATTACCCAAAGAATATTTTATTACTTACCTTTTTCTTTCCTCGGGAAGGAAACAAATGAATATAATAATTCACATCCTACGAGTCAAAAATTCAATCCTCCTCGCAGAGCGTGGCACGAGGTAAAAAAACAATGGCTTACAAATCTTACTTGTAATTGCTTGCTCTAACAAATCTCATTTTGCGGGTCGTCACGATCGCGACTCTCTCTCTGCGAAAAAATCACCGCCGCTCTGTTCATCGATTCGTTTTGGTCTCCATGACGACTCGATGGATCTCTCTCATGGACCGTCGTTACGGCCAGTGTTAAACTAACCAAGGTCGACTCGTGAGAGAGGCCATTTGTAAGAAATCGCCGTGTGTGAGTTCGCTGCAATTCGTACATACACGAGAAGCTCAGGTAAGTAAGCGCGTCAAAAGCACCGACTCCATTCATTCGTATCCGGTATCCATTGATAGGAACTCGTGACACGCAAATTGCGTTATGCTTTAACGTCACAATGCTTGCCTTTTATAAAGCTCGCGCAAATCTCCATTTTATTGAAAAAAGAAGACTTTTTACAAGTACGAAATAACGTCTTTTAATTGTACAAGAAGGGTATTCGAGATGAATAGCATCGTCATTTCGCAAATACACGCAGATTTATCAAAGCTACGAGATAACATAAAAACTCTCCAAAATCTATTTCCAGAAGATCTCTTTTGTCGATAATGACTCCTTCTGATAAATAACCCGGGTATCGTATGATATCGGAGCTTTATTCAAATCGAGCCGCAGGTTATTAATAATATTTATTTATTAGGATTAGAACGTCAGATTCCGTTCTTTGCGAAGGCGAGTCCCGTGGATTTCGAACTCGTAGATCAACATTCTTGACTTCTGGTGTTCGTGACCTGTCCATTAATACTCACAGACACACGCGCAAAGAGGTTCGACGTATAAAAACTCCTCCGATTCTCCGATCCATCCTAACATTGACTCGGAATGCGTTCTTAGCATCCGAACGTTGCATGTATTAACGAACACGTAGAAGCATGGATGGAAAAGACGAATCGTAACTCTTCACACAAATCTTTCGAGATGAATGGGTCAATGAATATGAATTCGATGCTTACCCTACCGGTCTCCGAGCGGCTGCGTTTCGCCTAATGTGTCTCGAATCAATTACCCCGATTAAAAGCTAAATGAGTTAGAAGTGAATGATGGCACCTTTGAACGCCATAATGCCCTCGACCAACTTATTTTCCTTTTAGCAGCATCGACACTGAACGTATGGCACGGCACTAATTACTAGTCGTGAGAAACTCGAAAGGGACGAACTCCCTATAATTTTCGTCTTCGAATTTACATTGCTTTTATCGAGAGTGGAAGACTTCCGAGAAAAGGAAGAAAAAAACATAAATATCCCGTCGTGTAAAACCTTTTTTCCCGTGATTGATTCATGCATTTCGTTAGCGAGTACGGTAAATCATAACGCCCGGTACGATGATAATTACCAGTGACCGATATGTTATGCCTGTCTCTGGCTGCGGGAGAATGACAATTTCGGGACAAGGGAAACCCTTTTCGCGAGAGGGACGACAGTCCGTTCAATTTAAACAAAGACACGTCCGTTCTGCACCGTCGCCTCCGCGCCATTTCGCCATCAGAATCGTTTTCGCGGAGAGCTGCCCGAGAATTAATCTATGCCGACAATGGTAATAATAAGGAAATGTTTCAATCTTGATGATGTATGGTCTCTGGACATAAGCTTTACTTTGACGCGAATAAACAATTCGGATTCAGCCTCGGCATTCCAGATTTATCGAACGGCGATAAATGATTATCGAGTACTCAACGCGGCTTTGCACTTGGAAGCTTTGATTTATCGGGCAAATTTACCAAAGATGTCATCTCCTTCTATGCTCTCGCAAGTCGTACATTATGCTTGAACTTCGATAGTCATCCTGTACATTTTCGCAGCCGAGGAGAATCAAAGGGGGTGGTTTGTCTTCTATTACGATATGTCTTGGCACTGGTTCCTTGGGACTGAATTTATAGCGTGCTATTTGTCGGTAGCGCTGGATTAGAATTAGTTTGCCGATCCGGCATCCCATGTATTTTCGTGCTCGAATCAGCCCGAGAGATTGGGATCCATAATTATCTGATCGTTTACGGAACGTCCCGATGATCAACAATGAAAAGCAAATAACGCCTCTGCCTCGCAGATTTTCCCTGGGACATTTATTTTACGTTAAAGCGCTGTCTGGGATTTGATACTTCGAGTCCTCGCGAGTGATACTAATATCTCTAATCAGTCAGCGACCCTTCTTAACCCTTATCAAGAAATGCCATAGGTTTGATTCCATGCATGCTATTCCATTTCGACTCGTTCGCCCGTGGGATTCGTTCCCGAAGCAAAACCGAGTGTGTTTTACGATTTCATGAGCTAATCTTACGAGAACTGCTTCGGAATCACGCTACTTCCCCGTACATTTACAATCTCAATTCATCTTCTTTCGTCAGCCGCAATCCTGATGACCTTAAATTCGTAATTCCAGCGATTTGACTGATTCCCAGAGACCGCGCTTGTAATAACGACAACGTACAATCGGAACATATTAACATTTCCCGGTTATTAATGAGTCCGCCGATAGGAAATGTCCACCTCTCGAGGAAGAATCGCCTTACCGAACAAAGCTCTCACGTACTCGCCTTCTATTTCCCTTAGCTAACGCTCTCTATATGCAAATACGCCGACCAGTCATCCCCTTACGTTCTTGCGAGTTGGATTATTCACGCGTATGGGTGTTGTAGCGGCACGTATGCGCGACTCATTGTAAACAGCGACTTTGATATCTATTCCCTGTCATACATCTTGCAGAATGTAGAGGTACAAAATCAAAGGGTTAATGACGGATTTGGATCCCCATTTCTGGGCTTTTACGTGAGCTGCATGGCATTATTGCCCGAAAGGCTTGATTGAGATGCGACTAAAAGACAACGTTCATCATTTCGAGTTATTTTTTGTATGATTTATGAGTCAGGAAGAAATGCTGTTCTTTACGATCGAAAATTGGAATCTCTTGAAAATTTATCGAAAGGATCGATGCGTTGTATTTTATATTAATTTTTAGTGAAAGTACCGAAGAAGTAGTCGGTATATATCCAATATTCTCAACTTTTACGATCGCTGTTGCAAGGAATAATGACAGGATACACAATCGATGCAGTTTTACCGCGTGTTTTATGTTTCTGGCACGCATCGTGCTAAAAGTAGAGAAAACATGAAGGTACATTTTGAGAAATATCGTTCCGAAGGTGGCAGCTGGATGGCGCGAGACACACCTGTCACCCTCACAGAAACAACCGGTAACAGGAAAAAAGGTAACTGCTCGGAGAGCATTCGACTCATGTCGATTTCAACTTGTCAGTTCCTTGTTTACTCGCGGCCTGCACTGAAATGTTTACGAATGAATCGAGCAAATTAACATTGCAGTGAATAATTTTTCAGTCCAGTCGAGTAACTCCACGCAGAAAAATTCCGACGGGTTTTTAGACCCATTTGCATCTTTTTCCCCGGAGTAGATTCGGGACGAGAATAAAAAAAACATAAGATCGAAGGTCTCCTATTAGAGGTGTCATAAGTCACAATTAGGTCAGATTGGGGAGCGCCAGGGTGTTCCTCTTGATGACAGTGTAGGTGGTAGGTGTAGGATGGGGTGTCAATGATTCGGCGACGAAGAATTGGGAAGGTTCAGGCTCCGAAAAATGTGTGCTCTTTGTGTCCATACTGATTTAAGGTTCGTCTAATTAGGCCCGCTGCCACAAGGCCCAGACGTACGACGCATAAATAATTACTGCTCAGTTCCCTTGTCGTTACCTTGCTTCTTCCTTTGTGTCTGCGGTCAAAGATTTACTGCTCGAAATATCTAGCGAAGACGTTAAAACGAGCGCCCCGTACGAAATTATTGAATATCGGTTAATCTCGAAGCTGAATTCTCAGAAAATGCGTCGCATTCGGTGTTCGAGAGTAATTCCGACATTTTAATGAAAGCCATTAAGAATCTGTCGAGACGAGCTACATTGGTCGACGAAATCCTTCGATATTAACTCATTCATTCCGCTCCGTCGTTAATTTCAAGCGACAAGTCGATACTCGGCAATACTGCGAGAACGAGCGATCTGTTCGTTTACGATGCCAGCGGTTAACACGTTCTACGATGACGTTGTCTGTCCATTAAGGTATTTACTGCATATTATTACCTTTATTGTTCGATCCTTTACGATCCGCAATAATAAAATAATTGTAACTTAGCCTCGTAAAAGTTTAGAGGGAAAAAATCTCGTTTGGTGGGCAAACCGGCTTGTATACATATTAGTCGATCGGCCGGAAACTGTGAAAGACGCTTCTACCTTTTCGATGGTTAGACCACACTTAATCGCGGCGCATCTCGGATCGTAAAGATAAACGAATGGAGAGATTCTCGAACGATCGCGGGAACTTTTCATCGGCAACACAGCCATGACGTTTTACCGATTTTTCATTGATCGTCAAAAACGACACATATACAAGAGTATTAAAGCGCTATTCGCTATAGGCGCCTTTCAAAGAAGAATGCAGAGCAGTAAAGTTAAGAGCCGGCGATTGCTCGGGCATTTTTCTACACCTTCGAATTCAAGCTCACATAAATCCAATGGAAATCGAAAGTCGATATATTTTCCAAACGTTTGATTTATGAAGAATGTGAATTTTGTTTGGCGAAATGATATGGTTTCTCGGATTTTTATGGAGCTTGTTCATTTGATTCGTGGGATTGTGGCGGAGCTATTCGAAGATTTCCCAGTTATATCCGTAATCACGTGTCTGATTTTGTAGCGTATATAATATAATGTCTAACGAAAATTGCATGTGAAGAGGGATGAGCGAAGGAAAGAGGGCGAATCATAATATCATAATGTCCGGCCAAGACAGGCTTACTCATCAGTATTTTCGATTAGAGGCCTTCATCCTTCTGATTTGCTTCTAATAAACCCATAAAATTTAGAGGTAATCAGACATCATGAGAGTTTCTTTCTCGAGTCAATCATACCTGCGACGAATCTAACAAGTTCCGAGAAAAGAAATTGAAAGATTCGCGCAGTCGCAATCTTTTACTCAATTCAGAAAATTTATTTTCTCGAGAAATTTTGAAAAATGGTTATGCGTTTTTTGACACTCGTTCATGGTTTAATATGGAAACATGAAAGTTTCTTAATATCTTATGAAACATCGAAACCGATCATTTTCTCCGGTAGAAATCATTAGCGAAACTTAATAAGTACGTCGAAAGCCGAAGAGATGGAATATGGCCGACAGACGATGCGAAAACTTTAGTATATTAGCTGCTTCGCCGATCCGGCACTTTACAGAGATCCCAAGGAAAACGACGGAAACTTACAAAGCTTGTAATATATAAGATATCTATTCGAGTCTAGACTAGCAGCACAAATATAATATTCCGGATGGAAAAGTTTGCCGAAAACCTTGGGACTCGATGATTAAAACATGAAAGACGCGATATTGGGAAACTTTATTAATAAATTCGTGGTATCATTCGGTTGTTACAGGATGTTTTTACAGAGCGCGGAAATTATTCAACAACGGAAGTACTGCGAAGAGTGCTCGACACTCCGGTCACGCAGTATGGGACACGCGTGCTTGTATCGTGTAATTATGGCGACGCGTGGGCTAAGACGCCACTGTATCAACAAGCGACGTTGAGAGTAGCGAGCGTTGATTAACTCCTTGTTGAAAATACTGAAAATTTATTCCAATCAGTATTCTCTTCCCTCCGAGTCGAAGCTCGGATTTTTCGCTATTCGAAGCGAAGGATTGGTAATCTGGAAGGGTTAATAATCTATCGTGTTAACGAGTATAATAACAGAGCCTGGTATCTACGTGTCATTTAACTCCGACACCCTCGCACCATCGATGATCTCATACATAACAACCGTCGCAACATGGCTTAATTGTTTGTTATCATTGCCGTGCGCGCGTGCTATTGAAATTAATGTTAATCTGCCTCAGTCAACATGTGTGTATAAGTGTAGTCTCATAAAACCTACTTCCGGCGTGTAAAGCGCTTGATAGAATTAAACCACTTACTTGTCCAAGTGACTCGCTGCTTGATGATTGCAGATGTATTCGGACGCATCTGTCATCGTTTAATTCCGTCTCGCGTGGAATGATCCACTGAAACGAGCTGTCAATTTTCTCCGTATCCTCCGAGAAACTCGTAATTGATTTTTCTGCCGCGTCCCAATCAAGGCTAGACTTTTTCAAAAACTTCATCGCGACGAGAACCCGGTGATTCACCAAAGCTACCTCGAAGAACTTGTATAAACTCAACGATTTAATTAACCTGATTTACGGCAGTTTGCAAGCACAATGGTCGTATAAATAATACCGGCGAGGAGCAGCCACGTGAGTCGGATTGCACCAAGGACCAGAGACAGGGTCGGATGGTAATGAGCATTTTGTGTCATTTTTGTCCCATACAGGAGTGACGTGAAAAAGTTGACCCGCCCTTGAGATAAAAGGGCCGAATTTCCGTCGAAAAGCCTCCTCCATTCGCGAATTTCCTTTTTTGTAATTACCGTAAAACTTTATAGTACCGAATCATCATAAATTTAGCAAACAGTTCGATATGAAACGTCTAATGAGAATAGGTGCGTGCCAAGAGACAACGCCCCAATTAGCGTAACGCATCACTCGTCCGTCACATCGCATCATTCTTAACTCTTGTTTATTTATATTCGTCTCCTGAGAGAAATCCCGCGGCTTATCGCGAGCTTTGTCTTTTATCCACGATCTATCGAGTTAATTAATGAGTTTCAATGCCCTCAAGTTTTTCCCTCGAGTCGAGTATCGTTCAACTCGAATGCACTGAATCGCGTGGATCGAAAAAAATTCATTCATTTGCGTTAGAAACGGTGTTACTATCTAATCACTTCCACGCAAGGTTTCTTCGTGATATCAAAGTCGAAAAAACATTCGAAGTGAATTTTGATCAGGAACGATCTACTTTATTCATTTTTTTCCGGGGTAAAATGAGTTCACGAAGGAAGCCAGATCATCTGGGACGTGGACTTGGATTAAAGAGTGGGGGCGGTTCACTCCTACACTCTTTTGTTTGGTAATATTCTTGCGGGTGAATTTTCGTGGCAGTACTGGTGTTACAGTGGGTGTTTATACGGCCGTGTAATGCCGGACACAATGGCTCGAAGGGACTGAACTTGGCTCTCGGGCGAGAGCTCGGGTATAATGTTTTACAGCCGCGATCAGGCTCAGAAGTATGAAGTGTCGATAGAGCGCGGCAGAAGCAAAGCGGCGAAGATCAAAGGCCCATAGAGCCCGCGTGGTAGCTCGAGACAGTCCCTCGTCTCTTCTCCCTCGCACACACGCACCCTCTCCCTCGCACAAATGCTCCTTTCTGCCGTACCTGCAACTCTTTCTTCTCCCTCCATCGCGTTCCCCCGATATCAATGGTTACTCTTTTCTCGCCCCATTCGTCCCCGCTTCTTCGTCACCTCTGCACTCTTTGGTATTTCAGTATCGACGCTTCGACGCTTTTGTACTTCAACATGCGTTTTTTCAACGTTTCCAAACAAAGTGCGGCGTTCTTGTATTCCTGAAAATGTGTAACGATGAATTTCAGGTGAACGAGGAGAATACTGACGAGACGAAGATTTGCATGCGGCGATTCTCTGAATACGAGCTTGATAAAAATCAGTGTCCCGCGATGATTTACTTGTAAAAACGTTTGTACTATGGGAGTCTTCTCCGTAAACGCGAGTACTCGCTTGATCGCATAAATCAACGAGATCCTAGGGAGTATGATACCTGGTGGGTACTGGAAAACATTGACGCGACATGAGCTCGACGCACCCGTCCGCGCCTATGACACAGAGGCGCACGTGCGCTCCTCGTGGTCGTGCATAAATAATACGAGACGCGGACAAAGACGCCGCCCTACTGACCATTTGTTTGAATTAACATTATTTCTGTGTACTCGTCTGTTGGGAGTCCTCATCTTATTTTTATCCCATTTTTCTATCCTTCTCCCGGGAGGCGTTTTATTATAATTGTTAATGGTCCTTTCGAACGTAGGCCGAGGTACATTCGCATCCCGAGCGTGGACATGATGTGCCCCGTGTGGTTTATGGTTCACGGTTTCGGTCAAACGGAACTCGGCCTCCTCCCGTTCCTCGAACTTCCTCCACGCTTTGGCCCTTTTACGAGATTCTTTATTAGCAATGACGAGATTCGCGATTACGCGACTCGGTGCACTACTCGGACGAAACCGTGGCCTACATTTTCAGCCTTGGTTTTGGGTACGTTGAAATTTTGATGGAGAAAGTGATTGAACATCGTGCAAAGTCTGGAATCCCAAAATTTTCATCGTTTTACTGGAGAATGTTGAATCTACCGATTAGATTTTCTTGTTTCTTTGACGAAAAATATTCGCGTATAAACAATAAACTTCTCTGATTCGAGATCAAAGCGAAGATTATGTAGGATTATTGGAGTCGCATCGTTTCCATTCTCTCGTAAAGGAATAAATTCTCGTCTCAATCGACAGGATTGATCAATAAAGTATCTAATTGATGGATCAAGTAGATATCTCTCTTCTATTTGGTCTTCTTTTTCTTCTTGTGAGAAAATGTTCAATTAAGCCACGTCTCGAATTCGACGACAGATCTTAGCAACGGTTGCCATAAAACTATCGTATCGTTTCCAGGATCCGCTTAAGCTGTCTGGGTTCCCTCATAATGTTATCGATAGTGAAGAGATCGGTATCAAGAGTCGATTTAAGACTGGAGAAACATCAGACATGCGAGATGACTCTATTTTGAGTCGTGCACGTGTAGTACGACCAGTTCACCTTTGAATCCTTTCGAAATCCCCGCCGGCACGCTAACAAAATTTTATGTCGCTGCATTCTCGGTAAATCTAAAGATTTGCTACGAGAGCGTAGTCGCCAAAAATATTAAGTTGCAATGGGACAAACTCGATGATAAATCGTCGAGCCGGCTCGCGTCCCCGAATCTCTATATTTTTTTTCCGCCAAGAGATTTTGTCTCAATCGTTGCGAATTATTGGATGGCCGAATCCCAACACTCACTGGCCCTAATGATTTTACAATATTGGACGCTCGGATCTAATATATTAAATTAGGTACGCTGTATCTCGGGACTTGGATCCATCAGATTTTAATTGGTCCGAAGAGAAAAACCTTCGGACAAAGATAATTACTTTTTCTGCAGGTTCCTCGTACGAAAAAATGGAAGAAAAAATGAGGCGAGTTTGGAAATCGAAACGAGGAACGGCGGATTTGCGAATATTCGGAAACGTTTGGCTTATCGGTGATGATCGAAGGGAATCCGTGTCGGGTGACGAGTTTTTTTCCCTCGCTGTTCTTTCTTGTTCACCGCTGTCAGTTTGACTATCTTCTTGTCGCCCGCACTTTTGTCTTCGATGCTCGTTCGAGATACGACAGCCAAGGTATAACGGATCGCCACACGACCAGCTTCCTCGTCCTCTGCTTCGCTGACTTTATTTCTCTTTTTCGTAAATCACAGGAACATTGGGTAAGATCGGAAGATTACAAAGAAGCAGGGCATAACGTCCAAACACTGGCTTGTCAACGACCGAAGTAACGACGCCGAGAACGATTTTTTGAGACAGTTCGGGCTTCCATTCTTCTCTTTTTCGCTACTCTAGAAGGATTTAATTTGATTGCATCTTAACCGCAAGATCATTTTTTCAAGAACACTCCATTTGACGAAATAAAAAATGTTCAGGAAGAAATTGATGATTCCATCAGAGATGTAAGATAGCTCAGCTATTTTTATACTCTTGCTTACACCGAAACGTGTCTGTTAACAACAAATTATTGATTCGAAATTTCGGTTGCCAAATCTATTCCGAAACGTGTTCACAGGTAAGTCATGAAATAAATTAATCGCGCTCCGCGTATAACACGATGAATACTAAGAAAGAGACGTTAATAAGATAAGGTTCGATCATGTTTCGTCATCGATATCTCCAAAATCAAATTTATGTGAATGATGTAATCTCGATGTCGAATAATTCAGAAAACAAAACTCGAAAATATCAAACGTTTACATTAGCGATGCAAAAAATGGTTTTCCTTTTTTTTCGGAATCCACGTGAATCGTGATTCCCGGATTAATAATATCGCATGATGAACTGGTATTTGCGCTAATCATGCAAATATTTCATGGGATACGAATATGCGTTTTGCATAGTAGTATTTAAAATAATATACGAAAAGCATTTCATCCCGAGCCAATCTCTTTTACACGCAGAAGATATGATAATTATAACGCATTTCCTTATGCGCACACTATTGCCGGTAATATCGTAAAAATGACCGCGTTCTCATCCTCTTTCACTAGCTCGTCGCCTTTGCAAGTGATTACTTTTCCATGATTGCATATTCAAAAGATCAGATCATCGCCGTAAGTTAGGCTTCATTACACGACTGCCGCGGGTATGGAAGTTGCAGCTACCAGTATAGAACGTTTTACAACGTCAGATCGTCCGCTACGTGGAACACGAAGATGCGGATACATTTTTTACAAAACATTCCTCATTCCGCGGCACATTACCGGAGGGACGCGAAAGGGATGATACGATAAAACGAGCACGAGAGAGATGTGCGAGACCGAAGAGAACGATAGGGAAGGAAATGGAAAAAGAGCAAAGCCAGGCAACCTGAACATTTCGTGAAACAAGGAAAAATGCGACTCTGCCGAGCTACGACCGCAGCATTTTTGTCTTTACAAAATTATGTATTCCGCAGGCCTCCGCCATATCTCTCAAAGCATAACAAGTTCCCTCTGTGTCCCTCCCTATCCGCTACCTCTCCGCGACCTCTTCCCGTCCGGCCAAAGATATCTTTCCTCTCCCTCTTTCTCGCTTTTTCTGTCCCTTGCACCGCTCCGTCTTTTCTTCCTCTCGCACCCACACGCGGCTTTTGGATGACCATGTATACATCTGTCCGTCACTCGCCCCTCTCGCTTGACGCATAAATCCTACACGATCGTTTCTTTCTACTCCGATAAATTAGCGAAGCGCTCGTGTAATAATCTATTAAGAGTTTCATTATCCGTTGGATTTGCCGGAAAAGCACGTTACAATTAAACCGATGATTGGGAAAAATTTAAATACAATGAGTGGGAATTAACAAATTGTCCCATTTCGACGATTAAAATCGATTAAAATGAAATTACTTATTGATCAATTTGATCTTTCTCCAACGATTTTCTTCTTTTTTGACGTCCGAAAAACTACATTACTTCTACAAAACAATTTTTTGATCGAGTTTTACTCACTCCTATTTTCGTTTTTCGCGTAATAATATTGATTTCGCTTTTTTTGTACCTTCCTGCAACTTTTTCCATTTTTCAGCAGTAACGAGCGTTTTCCTATTGCAAAATCGTCAATTATTTAACGCTAAATTGGACAAATGAATTCTTCCAACTGATAATCTCCTCTATGAAATTCACGTATCGCACTTCTATCCTTTCCTCTTTTCTGTGTTTTCGTTTTTGGTTTCTGCTTCTCTTTTGCCGTCGATCCCACGCATAGTTGAGATACCTAACTGATTTTAGTGGTTTCCCTTTGACTTTTTGACGTCTTACAAGGGCCGACAACCATTCAAATACTTCTGTAACCACCACGCACGAGTTGCCTCGCCGGCTTCATAACTAACCTCGGCCAACTCGCTGCGAGCCTGCATCGGACATGCTCAAGTGGCAAATCGAGGCAGCGATGTTTACGCCGTCAATTGAGTTTTCAGCTGATGGCGGTTATCCGTACATTCGACGTCGCATTTGAAAACTCTAGCCAATCCATTCGTTTTCCAACTAATTAGAATTTTTCGAAAGTACTTCAAAGAACATGTAATATTATTATTGGCGACACTCCGTGTTGCGTTGAATGTTGTCATGGCGCTCTCTTAAGCAATGACAAATTTACCTCTTTTTTCTTTCAAAATTATAGTTTTTATTTCAAAACGAGAGAGAAAAAACTTTTCGCCATAAGAACATAAAAATTACGAGAGATCCGAAAGATCAAAAATTTCGATCACGGAAGACGAAAAAAAACCAATAGCCGTTCTGTATAGACATCAAAAACCGATCGACCGCTGACAGCGGTCTATCGCGCATGATAATTATTATTGTGTGTTAGCGCGGGATGAATACAAAATGGGATTCTCGTACCTTAACGTGATATCGGGTACGGTCGGAAGTTCCTATTTATAGCCTTGGCACCAGTGGCACGAGTTATGATATTGTTTTGGTCTATTCTCGGAATCTAGCTGATCGCCGGCTTGGATAATCCGAGATCTAATTCCCTCCTTGTCCCCACAAGTGGTCCGGTATAGGTTCCTCACTGTCCCTATCTTTTCCACCTTTTTTACAGCTCCTACCGTAAGATTGCGCGCATGATTTTTATTTCTTCATTCTCCGCACACCTTTTTACAAATATCCAACTTCTTCATTAGTTCTCCGGCAGATTCTCCGTCTCTTCAAACGTTTCGAAAATTGGCCGAAAACATTTCGTGTTCTACAATATCAGACAATCTAATCGACACTTCAGTTTCACTTTTCAAAGGTTCGTGAGAACATGCAATTGATTTCGGAGAAGAGCGAAATTATTGAAAGAAAAAGGTGTGGAATCGCGATAAGGCTCGGTTATCGCGGAGCGTCTTTTCGAAAGCAATTCTTCTTCGAATCACGAACCGACTCAATTCTTCTCGTTGACGATTCCGCGACGTCCACGATAACTATCTTGGCATTTAATATCAACCCTGACCCAGCGTATGCTCTTTCAAGAATCCCCGGGAACGAAGTACAGTAAAGCGAAACGACTGCAGCCACGTGAGCGCATATGCGTTTTCTGGCTTGTATACACGTGTTTGACACGATTACTATTCCACGGCTGTCTCTGTCCGGTGACTTATGTTAATGTCGTAATTATATCATCCTAATCTTTCCTGTTGCCGCTTATACGTACTCTACGTGTCCACGTCCTATCAAATACCAATCTGGAGAATTGCCATGCGTGCCAGAATGTGCACATCCAAAGTAACATCGCCTTCTCCTTCCTTTTCTCAAGCAAATATCGCGTGCTTCCCCGAAACTCCGCGGGATCGTTCGTTTTTATTTTCTGGACGTGTCTTTACCGAAAAGCGAATTTGCCCTTCAACCCTCGAACGAGATTTTTTGATACGTCAAGGATTAATCTTTTCTTCGCTGCTGCGTGCAACGAAACATTGCTCGTCAGTGTTTATACTTTCTGCGTATCGCTGATTCCAAAGATAAAGCACGCGGCGCAACAAGCGAATGATGTATCGATTCACTTCGGGCGTGCATTTTTTTAAGCGTTTCATATCGAATGCTCACGGGCGGTGCAGGAACACCGGGGACCACACCCGTGTATAAGGATCGTAAAATAAATTGGTGACATTCTAAAAGGCAGGCACACAATTTGTGAGACAGACGAATGCGAGGAGAAACGGTTTATAGAGACATCACGAGGAAGGGTAGCATGTATCGCGAGATGAGCAACGAGTATCGAGGTCTCATTTATTAGGACATGCCGCTGCTCTAAAGGGGGTCTTCGCTAATGATCCGCGTGCGCCAGATCTTTCGGCCCAGTATTTTGCCCCTTCGAATCAGCCATTTATCCAAACTTCCGTATAAAAACAGCCTTTTTTCGCGTAAATAACGTTAAACGGACACGGCAATGCACATCTGCGGAACGCTTAATGCAAACCGATAAATTTGCGTGTTTTTAATGACATTGTTAGCATTGACAGATGAGTAGTCAAGCAGGTACGGCCCAGGTATATCGTCCTACGCAATGGACCAACAACTCCAACCACACCCGCCATTGGACAATGCACGAGTGACGCATTACGCGTCGCTCCCTCAGCTTCGTTAAATTATGTTCGGGCTTCGGGATCGTTTACCATCCTTTGACTTCTTGATTGGTGATCGGTGTTTTTACGAAATGTAGCTTTTGCTGAAACACTCGTCAAAGGAATTATTGACTTTCTTGTATCGGGAAGAAAGCGAAATGAAATTTCGAACTGTATCCTTGACACCGAAATAATCTGTTATAGACAGACGTCACTTTTTGTATCCTCGATTTATTGAAATATCGATGATAACCCGCATTTCATCCCAAATCATATTTTTGACACGGGTCGGTCAGTATAATGTTAATTTATGTTCCGTAACAAAGACCAATGATTAGTGCGACGCCCTATAAATTCCCGCATATTTATAAAAATAGCCGACTTTTTTTTTATTCTTCTATGCAATATGATACGTTCGAGGATTTATGGCTGTTCAAAGCGAGAGAGTTTTCGGCAAATTCACGGCCGCATTCAATGTGTAACACGCGTGTACGTGGAACAAAAATTTCTAAGTTACTCTATTTTGACGTGGGATTTTTTCCGGTTAAATAAATGAGGTCGCTCTTTTTGTAAGTTGTATCGTGACGTATTCCGCCACTGAATGCTCGACGAACGCGATAAATTTTCCGAAGCCGGTGAGGAAAAGGGGGGAGATTTGAAAAGTTTTGGATTCAAAAGGTTGATAGGTGAAGGCGGCGAAGAAAGAGCGAGGGAGATTCCTGAATTATTCATGAAAGCTTCGATTCGCGGATTAAGCCAAGTTCAACTTGTATCATCCATTCTTTTACGGGACAACGTGATATCGATTTTCCTTCAGAGATTTCCGAAAGATTCGACGAAAAAATGAGTCGCTTACTTTTATTTCCAGATAAACTTTCGTCGTTCGGTCTTTCCACGTGATTAGAGGATGGCATTGTGCTTTGAGGGGGATTCACACACTTCGTTGCCTCGCTCTTGGCTTTTCCCTTTCGAGTAAGTACAACACGGCAATAATTACAAGCGCGGTATAAGGAGCTCTTTGCGCTTATCGATTTCCTAGAATTAATAATTGCAAGAGGCGTTTTAGCGCGCTTTGATACGAAGAAGCCGGGTCCTTTATAAGGTTGCGTAATCTGAAAACTTCCACTTCATTTCTGCCATCCCGAACCACGTAAAAAGGTGGTTTTACACTTGGACAAACTTTGGAAAAATCCGAAACGCGGTTGAGTAATTGCCGGGAACTTTTCTGGGATACCGAAATAGATGAAGAGTCGAATAATCGCGGCGAGGTGTGAGAAAGAGAGGAGGAGGATGAAATGAGAAGGGAAGGCGAGAATTCGTGTAACAGGATCGCAGATTTATCGAGTCTCTTGTCCCTTCGACATTCCTCGCTCCTCGATTTCGCTCTTAGGTGGTATAAATATTAAAAATTTACCGTTTCTCGTTGACCGGGGAACGACTGCGGAGGGTATAGAGTGCGCTCAGGTATACGAGCGTGCATCACACAGACGCACCGTAGTACGCATTTAAATATGCGTGTGTTCAGGTACGTAGCGAGTTTTCGTGAGTTCTCCGGCGAGAGGAGAGGACGTATCGATATCCGAGTATAACGATATCGCGTGTGCCATCGAAACCGATAAATAACCCGAGTCCCCATATAAATTCTGCCTTCGCTCCTTATAAATCCAAGCTGAGAGGAGACGGAGGACACTTCTATGTGGATTTTACTAATTTTCTGTCTTACGCTATTCCTTAGTAGTGCCCTCTCCGAAAGGCAAAGCTGGATAAAGAATATGAGAGCGAAAGTCCCGCGCCCGGCTTTATCTCGTTCTCGTCCGAGTATGTCCCATTAGACTTCTTCGCCACGCGCTTGCGCGCGCGTACGAAACTGCCTGCGATATATTTCTGGCATCCTTTACTTCCTTTGTTCATTCATCCATTCATAACGCGCGTACGTGCTTTTGTTGGGCCCGTTTTCGAGCCCACGTATTAATTTTTCTCCGTTTACGTCACTCCGGTCCTCGACGATTTCCGATTCGCAAAATCACAAAAGAGAAACGATCGAAAGTATCGGGTTGAATTCGTCGCACAATCGATAGCGAAATAAAGGAAAAAAATTGGCGGAGCCTTGGGTCAGTTATGCTTGCGTCTAGTGCATTATACGGGGGGTCGTTCATCACACTCGAAGATTTATTAATTCCGAAAATCTACACCAGGCACTCCTACCACCCGAAAGAAGTCACGCCCGAGATAAATCTGTGGTCGCATTACACATCGCGATTCAAATTTATTAATAATAGAAACCGGTATGGGCTATGTCTCTGCTTCTCTACGAAGCACCCACGGAATAACGCCGTGCATAAATTATTATAATCAGAAATGTATCCGAAGCTTATAAATTATTGACTGGGAAACACGTGACGCACTCCCGAATAGCGATCGTGGAAACATTAATTGACAACGACATGAATCATCGATTTCACGAATCCCCTGGAATCGAACCGATTTTTTAAATCGTCCAAGATTTATCGGTCGGCTGTATGGATCCGAATCAGGGATAATGAAAGAACCTGGGTATTAGAGTCGAGAGAAAATCGCGTCCGTCTTGTTTAGAACTTGCTGTCGCCGGTTCGTTTCGGTCTGATTGTTGAAAAATGAGGAACATTCCGAATTCGAAGTTCTCGTGAAATAATGAAAAATGCGGAGCGATTTTCTTACCGAGTCACCCGCGGCAATCCTGAAGCGGTATTCTTCTTATGCAATTTAGCTGAAAACGCAGCGGGCACTTGACCACCAAGGTCGAAATACAGAGCAGTCCGAGAGTCACTTTCGATGTTACAAAACTTTCCTTCGAAGCAGGTAAAATCTTTCCACCGAATCTCTAACGCGGCGTGTTTATTTAACGTCAACTGAAAGCTTCGTGATTGACTCGGAATACATTATTTTCGAAAGGCGGAATCCGAAAATTCAATTTTGCGGGGAATCGATTTTCTCTTGGAATTTTCCACGCTCAAATGTCTTGGACGTAAAAGCGTGATTTCTGATTCATGCGCGATGGCAGTGTTTGAGTACGCAAGTCGGTAAGCGTCTACACAACCAGAAGTGTGGTTAGATACGCGGCTGTGAAACGCGAGCTCCGCGATCACGAAAATACACGTAAAAGCATCCTGCACGATACACTATCTTCACGTGTGCCGGGCGCATGGTGATTGATTGTAATTAGCTTATGTATACAGTTAAAAGACTTCGTGCTTCAGCATCCCGTCTACATATTTCCAAGATTTCGTCCTAGACTCGATGACTTTTCCAATTAATAACTTTATCATTCAACTTTGGAATCCTATGAGAAATTGGGGGCCATTTTCCTCCGGTTCCGTGGGATACGATTCCGAATTACTTTTACTCGTCATAACGGAACGTGCCGATTATTTATAATTTGAACAAAGTACAGGAATATTCGGCTTTGACAATTTTTTAACTCTTGAAAGACTTGTAAATGAAAATTAGTTATTTTTTCTGGAACTTTTATACTGCAACTGGACTTTTTTCATTCTCTTTTATAATGTTTAATTTATTGATCGCGTTTAAAAAATGAGTTTCTATTATTTAACTTGTGAAACATGATTCTCAGATTTCATCTTAGATTTCTCGACTAAGGATAATCGAATTTTTATTAGTAGTTTATTGGTGATGTTTAGAAACATTTTAAGATGAGTGAAGACGTGAAATCAAGTGACGAAAAAGGAAATAATTGGAACATAAAAGATCGAAAAAGTAAACGGATGAATGGGAAATATTTCATCACTCATCGCTAAGTAATAAATAGTACGATGTTAAGCGTGATTTGGTAAGATTGAAATATCTGTAAAATTAATGCACTCATTTTCGATGTTTTCTTTTATCCTTCATCTTTTTATTTTTCAAACTCCAGACAAATAATTTGGCGAATGTTTCAACACTCGACAATTTTAACAGTTCAACGAGTCAAATCGCGTTTTAATGAAAATGATAGTTTTTACAAACAAAGTAACAAAAGGTGTCGGTCTCTTCTAGCGTATCACGTAATTAAGAACTCGATGAAAAGCTTGGAACGTTAAAATTCGATTCGGAAAAATGCTTTCATTTCTTACCCAAGCGCGGATTAGTTTCTCTGTAATATCTTGGCAAAGAGCCACTGAAAATTCATTTGAACGCCAGACGAATATACCTTCAGTGTCTCGTTAACGTAAAAACATTAAACATCCCGGATAATAAACCGGAGATTTGAATCGTCGAGCATTTCCAACGGGATTGAGCGATCAATGGGCTAATTTCACTTTTCCAAATAAAAAGCCGGTAGATCTAACAGGAGTGGTCGCAAGATGGGAATTATTCGTTGATGAGGATTCCCTCGGAACCTCTCGTTAATTCAGGAAAACATTACAGATTTACGATGAAAATGGATCGAGCGAGTTTCGTTCTAAATTGGAAAACTTTGTAGAATGGCAGGAGTCGAATAAAATTTCTCTTGTTTGCAGTGGACTCGATAAATCCGGTGAACGCGACCTTTAATAAATACAAGAGTGTTTTTGAAAGAAAAGAGTTGTTATAGGAAGACCAAACAGAAATGATGATATACACTTCCGACAAACAAATCATAAAGATCGAGCTTCTCGTCGATCATTGGAGGTCCGGTATTGGTTTCGAAGGTGATCTCCAGTAAAGACTGTCTTGCCAAGGTGGGCCCTCTTAGTCGCCGTAGCACAATGCACCCTACAAGAAGTGATCGTTACTGTTCGCCGCCCTATAATCTACACGGACTAATGACGTCCATTACGTTACTGCGCGCCTTGCCCACTTCGACCACTCGCGTCGTCTACTCGCTTGGCCACGGTCCCGATACGCGACGTTCTCTGCTCTTCTACCTCTCTTCTTCCTCGTCTGCTTGACCACACAGAAGACGCAGAATGCGATGTTGACTATCTATTACTGTTGCGAATCGATGCAATTCCTTTTCTTCCCAAGAAACTTTGTATCGCGAATTCCGTTCGACCAATTTTATGCGCCAAATAAAACATCTTTTCTTAATAGAACAAAAGAAAGGATGAATTACGTTCGCAAAGGCGAGACAATTTCGGCACGTTTTCATTGTTAGGAGTCATCGATTTGTCACGCATTCGAAACCTATATTCAAAGTGCTCGCGTATAGTCTTGGCATCGACGCGAAGGTTACGAAGGTGCGCGCGGGCTATTCAAAAATCGTAAAATCCGATAGCGGCGCGTAGATGGCGAACGAAGAAGAGGAGAGAATGAACGGGGCAGATAGACATCGGCCGGGATGGACGAGAGCGAGTGAGAAAGATATCGGGACCACGAACGAGTCGAAGAGAGAGGTGGGCTGCATTTAGAGTAATGGCGTTTCAGTGGAGATGCTATAAATTTATCTGCCATAACTTGTTATACGCGGTTCTTCTCGCGTATTTATACATGCCTTCGTGACCACACGCAGGCCATCCCGCGTGAAGCTACGCGCCTTTCGTGCATTTACATTTTACCGGCTCTTTGAAAAATCGCATTTTCGGCAAGCTCTTGCTTAGGGCTTTTCCGAGCCTCTTTCCGAATTATCCTTCCAATCGTACGAATTTGGACTATCGGGGAATGTTTTTTTACGACGCTACTCGGCTTAAAATCAGCGTTCCGTATGATCATTTGTCGTTAATCACGGTCGATTAACCTCTTCACCGTATCCAGCTTGTTCGCTGCTCGTGCTGCTAACTTGTGTGACATGCACCAGGACATAGTGTGTGAGCCCCGAGGATAGGAAGAAACCGAGAGAGAAAGTCCGGCTGAATGGAGACGGCAAATGTGAGGGAGGCGAGTATCAGTATCGCTTCGACTGCGCTGCCAGGTAGGCATTTATTCTGTATTATAATTAGTTAAATTCTTCGGGACGTGAAGGTGTCTTTACACGTCACTCAACCTGCTTCGCTTCCAGGCTCATCCTTCGCCTCTCCCTTCAACCAGCGCCGATACAGACGAGTCTGTCTGGCTTAACTCGTTCACCAGACTCGAGAGAACGAACTCGCCGTATTAAACTATCTGAAAATTAGTCAAGTTTCTTGTTTTAAACTTACAAGATCTTTCGAAACGAGTGCTGCCATCGAACAGGAACGTTCGGCTTGTAAAATTGATTGGATTCTAGTTTGAAAAATGTTCGAGATGCTGGAGAATTTATTCGTGTGGTTTCCCCGAAGAACGACTTGCACGTCCTGTGAATAATTAACACTCAATTCCATTGTTAATTGAATCGATAAATAATTGATCAGCTGAATGTTTTTCAAAATACAATTGATTTAATGACTCAAAAACTATAATAATTACATAATTGCGTATCGTTTTTCCGGAAAGCCAGAGATTTTCTCTGGCTCTTCTTCCCCAAAGTCGCTTTACGCGCACAAAAAATCGTAAATTTGTCTGTCGGTTGGTATAAAAAAAATAACGCCAAGGAAGAATTTCATAAATTCGATTAAAGTAAAGTGAACCGTCGTAGCTACCGAAGGGTTTTACTAAGGGGTAAAATGCGTTTGACGCGTAGCGCTGCTTTTCTCAACTTACACTCTTGATTCTGTATTCTAGCAGACAACTACGCACGTCCCTCAAGGGCATGTTACAAGTACGAACTATTCTTCGGATGAGGTATTCCTTCGTCCAGATAGCAACGTATCGTTATATGCCAACTTCTCCTAAATCATTCATAGGGCGGTTTGCCGCAGGGGTAAAAGATCACGTAGCGAATGTAAGTGCTTTTAAATTATAATCATCTCGTGAAGTAACTCCCAGAAAAATCTCCCGTATTAATATTTCGCGAATCGTTCGCGATAAAGGATGATTCAATAAGTTTGCCGCTTA